>CALNHX010002110.1:0-192338 GCA_940337035.1 Agriotes lineatus | reverse complement strand
GTTATCCATGGTTTTCTGTGTGTATTCCTTACAACTTTCTCGACATTTATTGTGCTTTTCCTTATATGATCACATAATATGTCTACAAATTTATTGGTTATTATATTTAGGTCATCATCTGGCACAAACAGATCACACCAGCCTTCATTTAATAAATTATCTTTTAATCTTTCGAAATTAATAGACGTTGTGACTATTTTTTTCAGTTTCATTTGTTCACGGATTTTAAAAAAATTATTGAGGTTCAAAATTACAGAAAAATGATCTGTTATTGTTGTTTCTAATATTATCGGAAGTATATTTTGTTTTTCTAAATTACTTTTAATAAAAATGTGGTCTATGCAAGTTTTTGACTCATTGTGAAATCTGGTATATCCGTTTATGCAAGACAAAAAACCATACTGGTATAAATTGTTTAAGTATGTAGTAGTATCTAAAGTGTGTTGCAGAATATTGATGTTAATATCACCTATAATTATTTCATTATGATTGTTACAGTATTCTCTAAGATAAATTTCCAGATTATTGTTGAATTCAGCAATGTTAGTAGATGGAGGTCGATAAATAACTGTTACATACATATTCTTAGAATTACACGAGATACAAATTCGAAGACACTTAATTTGGCCAATATTGACAATTTCATAATCATTGTTGAAACTATTCTTAATAAAAACAATCACACCATCATTTTGGTTTAAGTTACCATGATTATATAACGTATCATATCCTAGAAGTTGAAAATCGAGAAAGTTAGATATTTTCCAACATTCAGTAAGTGCAATTAAATCAAAGTCAAAACAAAAACTACTCAAAAATACTTGCAATTGGTCAAAGTTTTTAGTTATACTGCGGATATTGTTATGAAATATACTAAATCCCTTATCTAAGGTACAAGTTTTATTATATGTGTCTACATCACAAAAACGTAAAGTTTCAAACTCAAGTGCTTGAAAATTATGAATTAGGCTATCCATTTTAAAATGCAAAGTTTAATGCAAATATCTACACCTGCAGTTTCAAGAGTACTTCTTACAGGCCCAGGTCAGCCATACCTGTAACCCGTTGCACTGGGGTTGCGCTATCTTTCCGCACAAACAATTTGCCGTTCTTAAACCACACAAATTTAAAGACAGCAATATCACCCACTTTTTTCTTTTTCGCTTCATAGTATAAACTTCGGTAGTAAGTAGTCATATGTTCGTTGACGTAGATTGGCTGTGGAGAACCATCGCGATATAGTACAGCTGTTGTTGGTCTCCTACTTTTTGCCTTTTCCAAAAAATCGTCACGGTTCATTCGATTAGAAAATTGCACTATTATTGGCTTTTTTGAAGGGTTTTTGGACTTGATTCTGTGTGCAGCTTGTATATCGGCCTTGCAAAGTTCGGAATTAATGCTCTTACCCAATGCGATTACTATCTCCTCTACTTTTTCGCCAGCAGTTTCTGGGATCCCATCTATTTGCAGGTTATGATTCCTCGAGTACTGCCTGTCCTCTTCTATCTGTGCAGTCGCTTCTAACATTTGTTTTTGCAATTTATTATATTTTGTTTCCAATTCATCGTACTTCTTTCCAAGATTTTTATGTCCTTCTTGAATATCTTGCATAAGAGTTGCATACTCGTCGAACTTTGCTGAGTAAAAATCTATCGCTTTTTGGAAATTGTCGATTTTATTAATTAGCTGCTGATTTTCCTGGTTAACAACCTTCTTAACAGCCGCCGATATTGCAGCCAATAGTTTTGGACTTACATCACAGTTGGGGTCTTCCAAATCTTGAGTAGTTTTTCCATCCACATCCGATTTTTTGCAGGAACCACATTTCCACGTGTTTCTACATTCCTCGGAATATCCACGCCAAGAAACCTCTCTAATGCCGGCACACACAAAATGCATTTCTTTATTACAGGCCTTGCATACCACACAATCACTTCCAGATGGCAAAACCTCTTTACAATAGCTGCAGGTCTTCATTGTTGCAATTTTGAATATTATTTATCAGAGTTGCACGCTCTCACACTTTATACGTCTAAACGTCTCAAGAACTCGAACTCGAATATATATCGAATATATAACAACCGATAAACTATTGAACATATCACGGATGTTATGAATCATAACATTCCTAGATATGTTAATAGCTATTACCTATACCAATTTCTCGGTATCGCGGCAATGACCAAAAATGTGTAGAATTTCTGTAGGTTGTGAAAACCTATTCACATTGAAACTACTTGAGTGACGTGACGATTTTATCTCGCAAAAGAAAAATGGTTACTTCGCTGCGCCGGAATATATCGTACATTTCCCACGCTGCGCGGACTTTGAAGGGCTGTCACTCAGAGACTATTTAAAACAATCCCATTATTAAAAGAGATTCTTGCATATTTTTTCAAGCACTACAACTTTTACATTTGCAATTTTCGGAAAAAACCACCCCCACGGAGCTAGAATGGCGGAAACAGATTTTTGGTAACTTTGTTGCTTTCTACCTTTTGAAATACCAACTTCTCGGTATCATGGCAACGATCAAAAATGTGTAGAATTTTATTTCCAACATTTTTTGTTCAATAACTTTTTCTGTGCGACCAATGGATCGCGAGAAAAAACAAATTCAATTGTTATCAAGATGGCGGCTGTTTGGCAAGGGGTGGGGTGACGCCTTTTTGGTTTTACACTTGTCTAATGACCCTAAACCACTGGGCAAGAGGAATCGCCGCGGTCAATTTTTTTAAGGTGACGGGGTATTTTCCGACAATTTTACTGTACTATCTAGCTGGGAGTACAGTGGCTATATAAGGACAGTGTGGTCAATTTTAAAAAAGGCAGCCATTAAGAGTCGTCTCCACAACAACCAGCCACGCCCTTAGGTATTGTTCCGTGCACGGCCTGCTAAATTGTAAGACAAACGTCACCCTGCTAAATTATGACATAAACATCATTTTATACGGACTGGACATATGTGAAGTTCCGCGATGCTTTACAGATCGGTGTATACCCACGATCGAGAAAATGTGTGCAATGTGAGGTGGTCAAATGTGCAGTGTAACATTAATTTTACAATAATGTCAATAATATTACTTAAACAGAATGAAACGGCAAGAGACGACGTGAAACGTAAAGAATCGCTGCCAGCAATTAAAAATCCTCGTTAAAGAGCAACCTAATATCGGAATATAAGTCAATGTGTCCTTTGTTATCTTTTTTATTGTGTTTTTGTACATAAAAAACGAGAATTTACAACATTTTGCATTGGTCGACACAGAGACTACGTGCAAAAGCTCAACAAAAACTGATTTTTTGGATGTTCATAATCAAACCGTTCTATTTATACCACCAGTTAATTTAAAGCAATATAATATTCAGTGTTACGTCTTTAATTTGATGCAATGATCTGTGTCATTAAGACATTTATATAGTATATTATAGCTTTTGATTTGGGCTAATGCGCAGTTTTTGCAAAAACTATTTTACTTTAACTCGTTGACATTTACTTATGCAAACGAAAATTTGGCATTCGCTTAGACGGAACACTGTAGAATTTTATGGTGATTATTTCATTCCACTTCATGTTGGGGCTACTTTCAATAATAAAGGACTTAGAAGCAATTTTGTGTGACTATGTGTAATTTTGTAAAACGACTCTTAATGGCGGATTTTAAAACAACCAATCAGAAACATGACCAAAATTGACCACACTGTCCTTATATAGCCACTGTAGCTGGGAGTTAATAAAAATTGCCTCCCGCTGTTTGGAAATTGACAGTTTTGTTTCCTAGAACTAGATCCAAGACGCCATGCAGGAAACTTAATGATAGTTTCTATCTACAATAGTTCTCTAAACTCAGATTGCATAGTTTTATTTAAGTCACACATTGTATTAATATTATGACACACTGAATTAAATGGTCTTAAGCATTTGTAAAATATTTTTAACAAAAAGCAAAATACATATTTATTTATAAAACAAATTAAACATGTGTAAGTAATTTAGTTAAAGAGCTAATTACAGGTAGATTTTAGTTAATTTGTAATTAGCAAAAAAACTAGTAATGCTTTTCACTAGCACATGTACATTAAAAGATACAAAACACTGTAGTCACTCTCATCCTGGACGTAATTAAGTAAACATTTATGTTAAAAGTATTAAAGTACATTTAAGTATTTAAATATTTGTTTTAAAATTTAAAAAAGAAAATGACTGCTATACCATTTTTATAAATAATTAATACAATGTACTTAATTCTGTTAATTTTCTAATGTGCAAATTAGCCCAGAAAACAGTATAAATATTATCTTTTCAAAATCGCACCTAAAATCGTCGAAGAATATGCAACAGAGAATGAATCACAAAAGCATACATTTTTTTAACAAAACTCTCAAGGAATATCGAAAAGCCAATGGGTTTTCATGCAATATTCAACTGCAGAGGGATTATAAAAGCATAATTTTTTAAACAAGGTTTGTCATGGAATATTCAACAATGGTTGTATTATAAATGCATCAATTCTTTGAAATAACCTTGTCATGGAAAATGGAATATACAACAGATGATGAAACACAAAAGCACAAATTTTTTAACAAAGTTTATCATGGAATACCTAACAGTGCATGGATCATCAAAGCATTTTTTTTAAACTAAAATTTGTCAAGGAATAGCTAAAAGCAGATAAGACAATAATAGCATCAATTTTTGCAAAAAAAAGTATGTCACGAAATATTCAACAGCAGACGGATTGTAAAAACATGACTTTTTTAACAAAGCTCGTCATAGAATATGCAACAGAAGATGAATCACGCTTGGTATTCCATAATGAACTTTTTTTAAAAAGCATATTTTTTTAAATACAGTTTGTCTTGGAATGCGCAACAATGGATGGATCACAAAAGTATAATTTAAAAAAACCTTATGGAATATCCAACAGTGAATAGATCATAAAGGCATCGCTTTAATGAAAACAAATTCATTATGGAATATCCAATCACTGAATGGATCCTAAAAGCATCAATCTTTTGAAAAAACCTCGTCATAGAATACGCAACAGAAGATGAACCACAAAAAATCACGCTTGGAATTCCATACTAACCTTTTTTAAAAAAGCATATTTTTTTTAATAAAGTTTGTCTTGGAATGCACAACAATGAATGGATCACAAAAGTATAATTTAAAAAAAAACCTTGTCATAGAATATCCAATAGTGAATTCATAAAGGCATCGCTTTAATGAAAACAAATTCATTATGGAATATCCGATCACTGAATGGATGCTAAAAGCATCAATCTTTTGAAGAAACCTCGTCATGGAATACGCAACAAAAGATGAACCACAAAAAAATTTACGCTTGATATTCCATAGTAAACTTTGTCCAACAGTGGATGGATCACAAAAGTATCATGTGTTCCAAAAAAAAACTCATTTAGGGTAGGCCTTGGAAGGAAAGATAAAAAAGCGAGTCATGTCTTAACTTAAGCTTGTAGGTGAATGTCAGATTGCATTTTGTTTATGAAAACATCTGTCACAGTGACAGGCAAAAGTTTACACTGCATTAAGTGTAACTGTATCAAGCAAAAAGAAAAATAAGATTACATGTACACAACAACAAGGAGTGTAATAATCATAACAGTCAATAAAATTTTTATTTTAGGAAAATAGTTCAAGGTCAAGATGTAATTTAGTTCTCTCTGAACTATGGTAGTTCATTTGCTTCAATGGGTAGGTATCAAGTTATGGCAAACTTCAATTTGATCATGGCTGCGAATGAGTCTTTTTCGGAACTCACAATTTAAAAAAAGCTCGTCATAGAATATCCAATAGTGAATGGATCATAAAGGCATCACTTTAATGTAAACAAATTCATGGAATATTCAATCACTGAATGGATTCTCAAAGCATCAATCTTTTGAAAAATCCTCGTCATGGAACATGCAACAGAAGATGAACCAAAAAAAAAAATCCCGCTTGATATTCCATAATAAACTTTGTTAAAAATGCATAATTTATTTTATCTACTTTGCGTTCGTACTGAGGCTATTACGATACGCGTTTGCGTATCGTAATAGACACAAAGCGATGCTATAATAAAAATACTAAAAATTTTCATTTTTTTGCTTAGTAGATAAAATACTGTATGATACCTCGTTTATAAGGCGTTTTGTAGCACTTACTCCTTTAGGGCACTCCTCGCTTTGCTCGTCGTACCCTAAATCCGTGCATGCTACAAAATGCTTCTTATAAAACTCATATCATAATATACTATAAATAAGTTTGTCATAGAATATCCAATAGTGGATGGACCATAAAGGCATCACTTTAATGAAAACAAATTTGTTATGGAATATCCAGTAGTAAATTGATCTTTAAAGCATAAAGTTTAAAAAAAAAACGTCATGGAATATCCAACAGCAAATAGATAACAGTATAAATTCGGGCGGATCATAAAAGCATCAACTTTTTAAAGAAAAAATCTTCGTAGAATTTTCAACAATACAGCGACAAAGCATGAATTGTAATATCTAACAGTGGATAGATCATAAAAGCATAATTTTTTTGGAAAGAAAACATGGAATATCCCACAGCAAATGAATCAAGATCGTCAAGAAATATGTAATAGAAGGTTCACTCCATCATTTCTGATTCTGAGCAGGCCTGAAATATGATTTTTACCAGCATACCACACATTTAGGTACCAAAAGTTACTAAATAGTATTTTAGTTATAGAAAACCCATTCATGGCATGTTGCTCGACTGGAGGGATCAGTTATGTTGTTTGCAATAATTTTAACTCATTTAATGAATCCCAAATGAAGAACTACTTGGGTAATTGTTACCAACTGTGCCTCACACCGTTCAAAAAATGCACATGTAAAACCTGCTGAGAAAAACAAATGGATTGAACGGAGTACAGATAATAATAGCAATTTGTTTTAATTGTCATGGAATATTCGACATCAGATGGATCCTAAAAGCGTCAATGTTTTGGAAAAAAAATCATCAGTTTCAGAAGGGAATCAATTCATTGTACTGTAAATCGGACCTAGCGTTTCAGTATATCTTTCAAGTTAGTCATTATTTGCACCAAGACACTCTGTTTTAATCCAGCATTTTCTTAAAAATCCAATGTCACTTTAACAACATTTTAAAAATATTCTATGATCTTGTCTGTGCGCATTCCTTTAATGGTTGACATTGCTTTAAAATTTCCCCTTGTACAATAATTTTTATGTAGGAGTTGCAGTATGTGATAGTACCATTTAACATTACAAAGAAAAATTCGATGAGCAATTAAAACTCTGCATTGAAGCAAAAGGAAGTTAAATGTACTTGTGTCATCTGTAAATGGTCAGCTAAGAAAATTACCAGTCTTATACACAATTAACCACTCCATATCTGCACTAAAACAAGTAATGTTGCAATCCTATTTCCTTAAAATATTCAATAATCCTTCAACAAAGCAGAACCGCATTGGATATGTCATGGCAAGATTACAGGTTATGTTGCAACCACAATATACAAACCTTTCTATGGCAAGGCTCATATCGAAAGTTATCATCGTCCCCATGTCGACGTTGAACACGTACAGCATCTTGGAGGCTTAGAGCGGACTTCACAAGACGAAGGCGCTCGGTCGTGTACCTGCAAAACGTGCACATTACGTGACGGAATTAGGCTTGGGAGCATGCTAGATGCTAGACACGAGCTGGCTGTTGATAGTGTTATCAGCTGGTGATTAATGTGTGTAGCAGTCAGTTGTGGAGGTCAGAAAAAGTGGCACCGCGTGCACACCTAGTACTAAAGTCAAAAACCAAAATTCACTTGTTTACTTAGAGGGCCCTGAAAGGTCATCCTTCTATCAAAATGCGTGTTTACAACGCGGGAGTAAACAAAGAGATCACGTCCGCGGCTGCATGAAAACACAAAAGCACCCGCAGGATACCCAGCCCGTCGTTGCTGCTCTTAAGTACTAAATAAACTACTGCGTGACATACGATTTATGGCGAATTTCCTGAGGTTTCCTTGTCCATAGCCTGTGTGATGGCTATCTGACATTTTCACAGCAGCTGATATCCGTAAACACTTGTAATTTTCCCTTTCATTCCATCAGGGCATGCTGCGATCCCGGACGTTACACGGGCTTCTGCTTGTTAGCAGACACTTCTAAAATTAGTCATTTTTGGCAAAACGCAATTTGGCCATCAGCTGACCACTAGAAAATATTTGCAAACCCCACCATTACACTCAATTCATTACAACCAAGGACGCTGATTCCGGACAACACGATTCTGACTTTACAGATTCCGACTTGCTCTGGCAAGTGTTGCCATCTCGTTATAGAATAGTCAAATCAAATGGTGCACTACAGAACCGTACTTCGTTGTAAGATGATTTCCATAATACAAAACTATCAAATAGGTATGTACAGCAATTCTCATATAAATCTAGTACAAACATATTTGTTTTGCCAAGGAGATTAAGGGTTGTAATTGACGCAAATGGTGGAGCAATAATATATTAGTTATTCTCCTTAGCATAGAATTTCGGCTTAGACCGCGTAGTATTTGTAGATGAACACCCAGCATTCTCTGGCTTAATGTGCCTTGCACCTTGTGAAGTCGAGCAAAAACCCGAGCTACGACCATGCTCTTTGGTGGCTCGTGTTGTTTGAGTATCTTGAGAACGAGGATACTCAAACAACACGAGCCACCAAAGAGCATGGCCATCGCGCGGGTTTTTGCTCGACTTCACAAGGTGCAAGGCACATTAAGCCAGAGAATGCTGGGTGTTCATCTACAAATACTACGCGGTCTAAGCCGAAATTCTATGCTAAGGAGAATAATTCGAGTAACCGCGAAAGCCTCAAACAGTACATAATATATTAGTTGCCTTTATTTCTTTTATTTTGTACTTAATGAACAGTCAATTGTACTTTCAAAAAACAATTTTCGATAATTGCGTAACTAGATCTAAATTGCTTGTACTAGATTTATGTGAGCATGATTGTATACGTGTCTGGTCCATAAATACAGTATTGCCTACCTAACTGAAAACAATATTTTCTTGTCTAAATAATTTTTGATATTTCAGTTTAGAAATATTACTATCAGAAGAGAAACTAAGAAATCTGAATTTTATTATAAAAATGCTCAAAACTGCTTCTTTCTTTTCTAATTTTGGCTGGCTTACCTAACGACGAATTGTAAATCCATTGTGATAGATTGAGATTCTTAAGCTTCAACAATATTCTCAAAAATTAGTCTATTGTTCAAATAGTGGAAAAAGTGAAATATTTTCGGCCGACTGTGGAAATTCCTGACGAGGCATCATCCAACGCAAAGCAACAACAGGAGGCCGGAAAGTTCACTACGTGTTATATATACATTTTTCTCCTATCGGAATAAACCCAGAAATCAATAAATTACGTTACTTACTTTATACCGAGAAAGTATTTTTCGGTCTAGGCCGAAAAGTTATTCCAGAGTGTTATTTCTTGTTGTTTTAGCAACGAGTTCATTTTCATACTGTTACTGTGTGTAGTCTGGCAAAGACGTAGACATACTAGACTCATAAAGTTTACGGCCGAAAACACACCGGAAAGCATAATTTTTCGTCCAATCGGAGAAGTACTTCTAGCCCAGGCATGATAGATATCTACCTTAAAAAAATAATGCAGTCCTGATTTTTGGCACAAATGTTCCTTAGTACTCTAGAAGCGGCCCTTTAAAAGTCTGGGGTGTTGACGTCGCATCAAGGATGCCTTGACAGTAGGTAAAAACATCTTTTGTTCAGGTGAAGTATTTTTACGTTTTGAAAATGCAAAACATTAGTAGGAAAAGATGTTCAAAATCCAAAATCAAAGCCCTGTGCAAAATTTCAGATATATCAAATGACTTCCACGAAACCTTGGTACAAGTGTGTGATGTTACAAATAAGTCACGGGAGAAAAATTGAGCCCTCGAGATCGTCAGATCCAGTGGGATATTTTCTCGAGTGACTTACTTGTTTATTTAATCACTCTGTAAATAAAAAGAGCATACATTTTTATTTGTTATTTGACACAGACTGACGTAAAACCTAACCTGCTAACCTCCATTTTGGCATAGATTAACAGTGCTACCAACACGTGAGTTATGATTTAGAAGACACATGTGACTTATGACCTACACAATTCAACTAAAATCGGCATAATTGTAGCGAGCTACATTGTATAGAACAACTCCCCTATTGTTTAAAAGTGCTTACCTTGCAACCTTGTAGAACAAGTAATCTATTGTTTAAAAGTGCTTACTTTGTAACCTTGTATTCACGCGCACCATGTCTCGTGCATTCTCGGAAGATAAGCTTATCTTAGCTGTTTAGAAATGTTACATGTTAGACGTAAGAAATTGTCTGACTGTGTCTTTGAGCTTCAACGTGTAGCATTGCAGTTGTAAAACAAAAGTGTTTTTTAAAAAGTCATTTCGACGGCCTTTTTATTTAACTAGCGTCATAATAAGAAGGCGTTGGATAATAGTGTATTACATAACAAGTCTCAAAAGTGACATATATCATGCTAGTATATTTGGGAAACAAGGCGAAGCGTAGGAAAACCAAGTAACTTAAAACATGACATACGATACACTTTCGAGCAAGTTATATACGATATTTTTTCCACGGCCACAAAAAATAGTAATTTGTACAACTAGTTTTGAAAGTCATACTTTACCTTTAAAAACGGGAATTTCAAAACGTGTTATACACGTAGCTTTTTGCGTAGTGATCTCTTGTAACTCGAGATTTAATCGAAAGGACTTTACAACTCTCAAATTGACAATTCGCAATTTCAATAAAATAGTTAAAAAAAGTATACCTTTTTCACGATTTTGCGTTAAAAAAGTGGTACTTTCTTCACGATTTTTCTTTAAAAAAATACGACTTTCATGGTCACTGTCCTCGAAGTCTTATATGTTCGAAAGTCACTATGCAAAAACCACATTTTTGCAATTTAATAAATGACAACTTTATTTTGACAACTGACAATGATTGATAGTAGTTTTTAGGTTAAAATTACATATTTAGCCCACTGTTTAACTGTGAATTGTGTATTATTTTCATAACAAACACGAGTTATATTATAACGGCTCTATTGTCCTATTGTTTGAATTACTTACTTTGTAACCTTGATGTACAACGAGCAGTTTTCTGCCAGCGCATCATTCGATAAAGATTTATATTAATAGATTAGAAATGTTACATATGTTAGTAGTTTCGCATTTTATCTTTAGTTCCTAGTTCAGCGCTTAACACGTTTGAAGTAAGAAATTGTCTTGAGAAGCCTGTGCTAAGACTCCAATGTATTTATGCATTGTAAAATACGAATAAAAGTGTTTTGCTAAGTCGTTTCGGTGGCTTTTTTAAACTTAACTCACGTTCGTATGTGGGCGTAGGAAATAGTTATTTACATAAGAGTCAGGAAAATGTTGCATTACTGTCGAGGAGCCATATTAAAATACGAGGCACTTTGTGCCGAGTATTTTTAAAGCTCCGAGGCAAGTGAGACATTTTACTGACGAGACTTGTATTAATTTTTTTCTGAAATCTCCAATTATAATAAAAATTACTGTTTATTAATTTAATAAATTGAATGGGCAAGAATCTGAAGTTTCTGTTCCTCAAATGCGATGGTAGTTCACAATGAAAATAATGGTAGTATCCGAAATAAAAGTGCTTTGTTGTCCGGGATTAACATATCGAATGTAGAAAATGCAACTATAAATATTAATATTCAATAAAACTTTAGAAAATAATGTGTAAATGTTTTCGTGACTAGTCAGGGAAATGCAATTTTCGAACCGCATTTCCGGAGCGAAAATAGTACTTTCGCTCTGATTTCAGAAAAATAAAATTAATAAAAACCTGAAAAAATAGAACGTCAACGAATATAGATGCAAATAATTGAGAGAACTGAATTATTAAAAACTTGAAAAAAAAATTGTAGGATTCTTATTAGAGAAACTTGAGCTGCAGATTGATAACAAAGATATCGATTAGATATGTAAAACAAACCAAACAAATCGCTACAATTGTTAGCTATGCGACATTCAGAAGAAAAATGCAAAAATGGGCAAACAAAACCAAACTTAAGGAAAGTAAGGAACAAATATGAGTTCCCAGCAAACATGTTGGCAGAAACAAAGAGCTGTTTAGGGTTACCAGGAGTTCTACTTTAGGTAGAACAGTCCTACTATTGCATGCACATTTAGGTTTAAATGTCCTACATTTTGAAACTATAAAAAATGAAATTTTGTAATCTATACGATAATTTAATTTACTGTCACTAAAATATCATAGATACAAAGTTATGAAAAAGATGAAGCAATTAAATCACAATGAAAAAAAATTGAACAGGAATCAAAACTCTATATTATATGTCGCGAAAAGATTTGATTTTTAAAGAGGAATCGTTAATATTGTACTGATTAACTGCGTTGCAATTTGAATTATACAGCCTGTTCAAAATTAAGTGTGCACTATTGCTATCTCGGTTGCTATTATAGCTACGAAGTTGGTTAAATTAGTAAAATAGTAGCATATTTCGTTCCGATTAAAATGGCGCAAACAAAAAAACAATTGAGCTTCGGGTTTTTGACATATGTCAAAAAATGCATTTTTAAAAAATGGAGCCCCCTGTATATTTTGACGTCAATCGATAGCCAATCTTCTTCTGAACAAAAAACTTCTTATACCCTACTATCCTAAAGTTAATAATAATGGAGATATACGCCCGTTCAGAATTAAATGTGCACTATTGCTAACTTGCTTATTATGGGAGCTACAACGTATTTAATTTTGACCAGGCGTATATCTCCATTGTTATTAACTTTAAGATAGTAGAGTATAAAAAGTTTTTTGTTCAGAAGAAGATTGGCTATCGATTGACGTCAAAATATACAGGGCGTTCTATTTAAAAAAATGCATTTTTTGACATATGTCAAAAACCCGAAGCTCAATTGGTTTTTTGTTTGCGCTATTTTATTAATTTAATCGGAACGAAATATGCTACTATTTTACTAATTTAACCAACTTCGTAGCTATAATAGCAACCGAGATAGCAATAGTGCACACTTAATTATGAACAGGCTGTATATGTAATGATTGACTACGTTTGACTTTTCTTATAGTAATTACGTTTTAACAAAATTCTCTTTGAAGATGAATTCAAGTAATTCATATCCTCTTTAATATGAATTATTAATATTAAATTATTAATTCTTTCTAGCTCAGCAGATCATGTTTACTCTGAAAAACAGGTCGGTTCACGCATTCTAAATGTTGTTATTCTTGTAAAGTGGTTTTGTTTAATGAAAGCTTACTTTAAAATCAAATGACACTTTCTACAAATATCAATGTCGTTCAAGCTCACAAAAGTGGAAAATTAATCGAAAATACATATTTTTTACAATTTGTTCTTTAATAGACATGAAAATAGTAAGTAGTCCTTTTTAAATTACTTTTCCTCACTTCTAAAATTCTTTAATTTTTAGTTCTTTGGGTAAATACCTGCAGTTGTAACTTGTCTAAAGAATTTGATCCGCTTCTTCACTAATCCAAACATATATCAACTGCTCACCGAAGTTTCTCAAGCTGCAGACGAAAACTAGTATAGATTTAAAGTAGAGTATAAATGGCGATTCTGGACCACTTTTGGGGGCGAATTTCGATCTTGCAGGGCAAATATCTCTGGTTTGGCTTATGCTAGGAAGCTGGTGTAAGTTTTATTTTGTAGCTGTGAAGATTTGTGACTAACGTTTTTGTTAAAATCTCGATTGATTGTTTATTAGCGTAAATATAAACAATTGAAGTTTGCACTAATTTCGATGGCGCGGGGCAAATATCTCTAGTTTGGCTTATGCTAGGAAGCTGGTGTAAGTTTTATTTTGTAGCTGTAAAGATTTGCGACTAACGTTTTTGTTAAAATCTCGATTGATTGTTTATTAGCGTAAATATAAACAATTGAAATTTGTACTAATCTGGGTATTTTCCATGACGTCACTAGGAGGCAACGCCTGAAAGCGCGGAAGAATGCGACGGTGTTGCCATCTGGTGGCGTTTCGAGTAAAGTTTATGTAGGAATCTATGTAGGGATTTATTTTTTTGGTTTGTTTCCGTGCTCCTCGCGACGGTGCTGTGTGGGCCATCTGGTGGCGATTCTAGTAAAGTTTATGTAGGAATCTATCATGTGGTGTCGCTTCGAGTCACCACTATGTACAGTGCCTTTATATAGACAGTGGCGACAATGGGGTGTTCTACTTTTGATTGGCTCCCTAGATCACGTGATTTTAACCGCCATGTTTCGGCTAAATCACCTGCGATTCGTGTTATACTTTTGGCAGTACTGAAGTGTATTGTCAGTCTATGTCAAATTCGAGGTTAGTAGGTTAGGATTTGCGTCAGTTTTGACACAAACTGACGCAAATCCTAACCTGCAAATCTCGAATGTTTTCAGTACTGCCAAACGTAAAACACGTATCACAGTCGACTCTGATCACAGATTTAAATGAACACCCGTTAGAAATTTGCATAAATATGGCGGCGGGGGTGTGGCTTAGTTGTATTGTCGCCACTGTCTATATAAAGGCACTGTACCACTATGTAGAGATTGGTTTGTTTCCGTGCTCGTGTGATAAATAATTGATGCATTTAGAGTGTGTTTTGTATTTAAAAACTGCGTTGGAGCGTGCGAAAATAGGTTGTTAGATCTCTCGTTTGAAAAGCTTGGATTTGCGAAAGTTATAAACGCCTAATGTTCGCGAACTTTATTATAAATAATTGTTCTGACGTCATCACGTAGTTAGGGCTGCTGAGCATTCTAACGCGCACAGCATCGAAGTTGCGAAGCTCTGACGTCACGATGCTTTGGGGGGGGCGTGCGTAATTTGATATGTGGCATCTGGTTTATGTCTTGATAAGTGACGTTTGGTTTTATGTATTAGTCTGAACCTTTTGCATTGTATTAGTATATTAAAGTATTTGACTTGAGTAACATGGATTCATCGCTTAAATATTTGCTCTCTTCCTTAAATGCTATAGGTTTGTCTAATAAAAAACCAATTTTGAAAATAGATGAACTGGTATTGAATTATTACTACCCACTAGTGCAAGTGCGATCAACGAAAACTAGAACGAGGGACTGTGCCGTTTTAGCTGAATTGGAAGACCACGTAGTATTTTTGCCGAAACGAATAAGTGATTTTTTTGCAGACAGATCTGTAAATCTCGAGAAAATTAATACTCTAAATTTATATTTGGTTTATCGGGGAACAAAAGTTGATAGTACATCTTGGAAAACTGTTCATCTAGTAGAATTTGTACCTAGGCAGTGGGCAAACGAAAATGATAACGATAAAGAAACAGAAAACGAAATGATGTGTACCAGCACCAACAGTAGCGATGAATATATCTAATGTCATTAGTGATCACAAAAAACTCGGGTTGTGTTAAATGAGCGCTGAATTAATGCAGTATCTTCCAAAAACGTATTTATTAAATTTACGTACTAAAGAGGTGGTCATTAATTGGCCGATATTACCAAAAGTAATTAGCGAAGATTTGGATATACAACAATTAAAATTTTGCGACCAGTGGAGACGTGTTCGATGGTTCGATACCTATAATTAGAGATTGTATCGAATGTCGTACATCATTTTATACCCAGTAACCATGATGAAGCTATCGACGATAGCTTTATTGCTTGCAACCATAACCTATGATAATAAAGTTTTAATATCACATCCTGTGGGCTGTACAGATGGTTACATAAGCATTCTACATTCAAACGACGTTTTGCAAACATCGATTTCACCGGAAATATGGACAAGGATGGAACCTAAGATGATAAACAGCAGTTATGTTTTCGTACACAATTTGATTCAGAGTTCTGCTCGAGACGTTAGTTACCGATATCTAATGGTTAAAACAAGATTTTTCTATCCAAACCAAAGCTGGCACGATTCGAAATGGATACCGCTCCTATGGAACGACACATCACGTATCTCTCCTAACGATAATATAAGCATTGTTGTACCAATATTAATTCTTGAGATAATTCAGTTTGTATGTACTTGTGCCACTATAATTTCTTATGTTTTATATAAATGGCGTTTTAATGTAGAGTAAGAAATAAAAGTTTTGTAAAGTTTTTGTATTTGTTTTTAATTTTAATAAAATATACAGTTTAAATATGCATCACTTGTTAACTAAATTATTAAACAGATAATTAACAGTATTAAGTGAACAGCGACACATATTCAAATTATGAGCAAAACATGGTGGTTTCCAGTCTTGGATTGCTTCGGTGCTCGTGTTTTCCATATTGATGACGCGCAATTTGGTGTGTTGTTTTAAATAGTTGGCCACTACGTTTCCCTTACAGTAGATAATTTTATCACGTTCACCAACTTGTCGTAGAATAGCATCAATTTCAGATAATTCCACAGATCCGGAAGCCCAAGGAATGCCGTGTCGAGTTTTCGTGAAATACTTGACAGAACATTGTTGTCGTGGTCCAAGTTCTCGAAACATGCATGGTGGTTTGAAAATATAATGAGCACAACGTTCTCCATCGGTAACAGCCATTTCCTTGGGTGTAAATTGAGGCAACAGATATCCTTCCATATCAATCACCAACATTTTTTTTTTATAGAGTTGTTACAATACCCGAATGAGGTTCGTATTTGGTAATAGTGTCGTGAATTAACACTACGTAAGCGAAGGTGCCGACAGGGAAAGCTGATCGCGCCTCTACCTCTATGGATATACTGACCGTTCCTGCTTGAACGGCTTCGTCTTGTGCAGTCATGTCAACAACAAAGAGGGGATTCTGTAGATATTCCGTATAGCTAAGTAGCGGATGGGCATGTGCGGTACCATAATAGGAATTTTGGTCGCAGTATGATTTGTAAGCTTCGATGAAGTTTCCATTTGCATAATTCAAATTTAATCTTCTGTTCGGATAGGGACGGCCGTTAAGATATATTGTAATATTGCTGATATTGATGTGGTCAAAGATGCTCGCATCTTTATCGGTTTTATTGTCTCTAAGTGTTTGAAAACCGACAATACAATGATGCGGTCGTTCGAACGCCTTTATCGATCCTAAATCAAAAACATCTTGAGCACCAATTCTAAGTCCCGGTATTAACGTAGTATTTCGTACACGATAAGCCATAGTTATGGCTTTATTCTGTTTGATGTTGTTTAATAGTTGTAATTTTGCACGATCGCTCAGTGTGTAATTTGGTACAACCCATTCGAGATTTGTAAGAGTTATGGTAGCATCAGTTTCACCTTTGTAGCAATTCTTGTCGGACATAGAACGGATAAGAATAAGTTGAAGCTTTAACCAGATCAGCGTTTTTACATAATCTTCCGCGAAACCGAACCAAAACGATAAGGGAACGTTAACGGAAAATGTTTTATTGGCGACGTTAACAGTAGGTAGTAATTCAACGGTATTAGAAATCGGTTTTATCCAACCGGCAGTTCCCAAAGCTCGACTGTAATCTGCGTTGTAGGAAACCATATTTTTCATTGTCGAAGTCTGGCCGGTCTTGCGTACACATTCTATAACGACATCGTTCAAGGTCAATTTAATTTCTTCGAATAGAAACGAAGCAAAATTATTGGTTAGAGCACAAGTTTTCTCATTGTCAGCTAATTCATATGTTCCCTCGATATTTAGAAAACTGTTACAGATCGAGTTTATACCGTCACGTTGTTCTATCGATATTCTTATCTCGTCGGTAGGTTTGTAAGTTTCTACTCTGGCAGGTGGTTTGTGAACAATCCATTTTTCTTCGATGATATCGTTGTCAATAACTATGTCTTCAAAAACGTTTAACTTTGACGCCATTTTTTATTAACAATAAGTCCTAGAGATTTTAAAAATCGCAAGTCTTCAGCTTTTAACGGACGCAGAGGCGTACGTGGAATGAGTTTCTTCACTTTTACACCTCGCTTTTTATACATTCCGTCACCGCTTCGTACCTTCTTTATTTTCTTATTTTTCTTTTTTCTGTTGCTATTGTTGGTGTTAGCCGAGAGCAAATTTGCGTGAAAATTAATACCCATTGTTCCTAATTTTTTTCAATTCCAATCTAACGGTAATCGGTTCTTCGCCAAAATTTATTAGTTGTCCTTGTTGATCCGTTAACTTCAATGTAATGTTATCTATTCGATCGACGATGACTGGCAAGTAAATAACGTTAGTAGGAGTTTCTTTCACTTGTTCACCAGGTTCTACGTCTAACGCAAATTCGTGAAGAGTGTGCGCAGAATCTCCGTTTAAATACGCGCCACCAGTTAGATTACACTCGACACGTATATTTGTAGCGGGCGCAATTTGAACAGGTAAATCTGATTCGTTACGTAATGTAGGATTCAGTATTCGTTTGGAGAAGCCGAGCATATATCCTATCGAGTCTGTAGGTTGAAAATCAATGTAGTATTTGCTTTTAATCTCACATTTTAATGTGTTCGAATTGGCCTTAAGAGAGAACAGAATCGTATTTTCTTTGCTCCCAGTATTTTCGATTAAGGCTCTGTTTATGTAGTCGTTTAAGGCCACGATTTCGTATGCACCGGACGGTATAGTTATTACATGATCATTATTTGTAGCTTGGAGGTTCTCTCTCAAATAAATTTTATTGTTGCCTTCGAAGATGTTTTGTACCGCGTTAAAAGTATATAATCCCAGTAATCCTACTTTGTACGAGTATATCGGATCTAGTAGAATCGGGGGATAATAATTACTGCTGAGGTAATTACCCTTACCAGTCAGGGTGAACGTTTCAGACATGATTGAAAGAAATCTTAAAACGTTAGACATATTTATTAAGCAAGAATCTAATACAGAGGTGTCCACAATTATAGGAATTATAACGTTGATATCTATCGTAATTATACATAATTTTAGTATCGGGTCCAAAATAATTGATTAGTTCTTTAGGTGGTTTAAGATTTCCAAAACCGTCAAAGTATTTCACCATAGGTCCGCGTTTTTTGTACGTAACCCAATGCGTGCCCTCTCCATCGCTTCCATCGAGATTTATAATTGCGCTCTCGTTTTTCCAAGGTCGTCTTCCTCCATTTAGTTCGTCACGCATAAACACCCCACGAAAATATGGAATGCGAACTTTGGCAGCGATGGAATATAGATCCCGGTTCGTTAGAGCACGCCCGGGTAATTTTATGAGTTTTTTGGTTTCTTGGTAAGGTATAGTCCCATTCCTTTATTTCTGCGCCGTAAATATAGTCCATTGCCGCGTTTTAGCTGAATTTCTTCCATATGTTTGTTGTGACGCTGCAATTCTTTTAGTTTGTCCTTTGCAGCGTTAACTTCTTGAATAGTTTTTACGACGCCAGCGGCGCCCCCGGTCAAAGCACCGAGTGCACTCAAACCTCCAAATATGGCCGGTAGAAAAGGTATAATCCCTCCTGTCTTTGTGGGTATTGGTATAACACGTGGGCGTCGTATCGATTCTTCCCCGCCGGCTTCTTCGATGGCTCTCTTTGCAATCAAAATTGAGGTCTTGGCGGCCGCATTTAGGGTTATCGGTTTTCTGAACTTCTTAATTGCCTTTTTTGATTCTTTAATTATACTGCCGAACGCTTTCAGTTTTTTAGTTCCCATACCCATTTTTTGTTTCGCTTTCATCACATTGGTAACCATCAGAGCGGCTGCTTTCTCTCCGAAACTGGCGTCTTTTGATTTCACGCGTTGCCACGCTTTTTCCTCGAGTACGGCGTCGGCTTTGTGTCGTGACGGTAAATCTTGATGTTTTGCGTATGCCAAATCGTGCTCCTTACACGAAGCGTCGAGCTTGTTGATTCCCGGGTCTCCTCGACTCAATCTTTTAGCGATTTTGGTGCCCGGACCGCACCACTGATAACCTCCAGGTATATGGAGTTCGAACGGTAGTTTGTTTATAAGAGAGTTTATAACACCCGCACCGCGAGAGCGTTTAACCATTTTTAAAGCAACCGGCTAACTGTAATCGATATTTATATTCACCCTAGCAACAAACAAAATGAAAATCGTTAAGCATAATAAAAGGTTGTCGGTTTACAACTTCGACACGGTGTGTCGTCATCAACGTGCGCTCAAAAAACCGTTTAGGAAAAACGGACCTTTATTTCCCGATACTGTTCGTTGCATCGTATGCGGAAGAAGTAACACCGGAAAGACGAATGCAGTCCTATCATTGATCGTTAGTCCAGAAGGAATTAAATTCGAAAACATCTACGTTTACAGCAAGTCGCTCCATCAATGGAAATACGTGCTTCTCAGTATATTAATAAAAATGGTAAAAGGATTGGGATACTACACGTTTAGAGAAAACGAAGAAGTCATAAAACCGAGCGGGGCAAAACGGAATTCTGTGTTTCTGTTTGACGATGTGGCATGCGATAATCAATGGCCTATGAGATATTATTTTAGTATGGGAAGACATCATGACGTCGATAGTTTTTACATCTGTCAGTCTTACGCTAGAATACCTAAACATCTATTGAGAGACAACGCAAACGTGCTACTTCTATTTGAACAAGACGATTTAAATTTAAATCACGTATATAAAGATCACGTAGGAACGGACATGACATTTGCAAAATTTAAAGAAATGTGTGGGGAATGTTGGAAGACACCTTTCGGATTCTTAATGATTAATAAGGACAGCGATATTAATGCGGGCAGATACAGAAAAAACTTTGATAGTTTCATATCTTTATAGAAGGCGTATTTCGCTTCTTCACTTCATTATTTGTTGTGCATCGACATGAAAAGCAACATGATGACTTCTAAAGATGAACAGATAAAAAAAGATTTATTATCGATTAGTAACGATATAAGAAAAAAATATCGAACTCTAAAGCTGGGTACCCAACAACAAGAATCCGAGTACAAAACAAAACATAAACAACTACTAGAACCGATAATTGACATTGCAAAGACAATAAAATCGCGCAAGAAAAAATCTATTGTTGCTTCAACGATAACTGATGCCAAAGAAGAAGAGAAAGAAGAAGAGGAAGAGGAAGCGGAAGAAGATATTAAAGAAGATCAAATACCGGATACTTTAGCGACAGTGAGAAGTTTCTTTAAAAAAATAAACAAAACATCCGGGTTGTCTCCAAGTTCCTCAAAATCTGAACCAAGTCCCAACGAAGGTGATGTAATAAGCGAATTATCGAAACCGAGTAGTCAATTTTTCTTCGAACAATATCATCCTTTACCAAAAAAATATGTCAATCTTCTGTTACGTAACCAAAGAGATCTAGATAAATCACCGTTTGGAGTAAAATATGACGTCTCTGCGGATAAATGGTATTTTGGGGATGGTTCTATAGACATACTTAACATGCAGCGTCATTTTAAAGTAAAAGGACGTAGATATGATGGTACAGATGGGTTGTATCAACTGCTGACGTTAAAAAGACCTACCGATTATACTGATCAAGACGTTCAAAACTACATAAGCATTATACTAGCTACGAATGCTCATAAAAAAGATAGTAATCCCGGGGGATCGCGTGTGGGTCATGGTGGAAGTATGTTAACATTATAAAACCTTCTTTAACTCGAAGAGGATATGGTTATGATTATAGTGGGGGAACCGATATATTAAAAGAAGCTAATGACAATCGTGTAGAGCATATACATTGGGACGATCCGTCCGAGCTAATAAGCAGACTAAGATTATTATACGCGTCACAAGGTGCCGGTCACTCAAACCATCACAACGAAATTGTGAGTATTATAGAAGAATTAGTAGAAGCAGGAATAGTAAAATATCAAAGGAAAAAATGCCAATAGACAAATTTGGACGTTATGTTGGGACAACGGGGGATAAACGGCGTAGCGTTTATTCATACGATTTACCCGAGAATGTTGCTACAAAACAATACGTTTATAACAGACTTGTAAGATTTAAAAAGGAACAAGAAACAACAATTAAGGAAGTAAGCAAATTTTATACGGATCGAATAGATCCGCTATTAGTAAAAATGAACACCATTCATCAATCTCTCGCACCATTGGTGGAAGGATACAAACAAGGTCATCTTATTTGGCATGAAGACGTACAAGGGAAACTTAAAGAAGCACGTCTGCAGTACGAACGTACTCTTCAAGATACCGCCATCAATCTCATAAACGAAGCTGAAACAAGATTAAAAAATCAACTTATAAAAGATGTTACATTTTATACCAATCAAATAGACTCCAGTCAAAGAAGTATAAATGAGGCACTTCGAGAACTCGCACCTCTAGTAGAAAGTTATAAACAGGGTAAACTATTTCATTACGAAGACGTGGACTTAAAACTTAAAGAATCACGTCTTATATATGAACAAAAACTTTCTGAAACCTCAACTATTATTATAGAGAGCGCCAAATCACAAATAGAAACCAAACTTAACGAAATTGACGAAATATTCTCGAGAAAAGTCGAAAAAGCCCAACAAGACTGCGAGAACACTTTAAAATTGTTGGCATCGTCTCTTATTAAAAATACGACTTCTAAAATCGCTCAAATAGAAAAAAGACTAGGAATACGAGATGACTAAGAAGGAAGATATAATTAATGAACTATATCGACCAGCAAGAAAAAAATTTCCACGTCTTCGAACCGACATCAGAGCTTTCAATGAAACCTATCAAATCGATCTTTTCGAGTTAATTCCTTACGCTCGCTTCAATAAGGGTTATAAATATGTTTTAACCGTTATTGATACGTATTCCAAGTATTTGTGGGCAAGAGCTTTAAAATCGAAAACTGGTGAAGAAGTTAGTCGTGCTATGGAATCGATTTTAAAAACGAATGGAAGAGGAGCTCCCATACACATTCAATCCGATCACGGGAAGGAATTTTACAATCCACAATTTCAAAGATTAATGAGAAAATATGGCATAAATCATTTCTCAACTTATTCATCTTTGAAAGCAACAATTGTAGAGCGTGTTATTCGTACTATTAAAACGTGGTTATTTAAACAGTTTGAGATGCAAGGGTCCCATAAATGTGTTAAGTGATTTTGACGTCATTAAACTATCCTTGTTATCAATTCCACGATTGGGTGTTATTGGTGCATTTAAGCTGAAATTATTCTATGTAAAATTTCTGAAGACGGCCCTGCCTAAAGTTTAACCCTGGATCTGAAAGCTACATTTTAAATATAATTTGGCCCAAACAATGATGCGTTCACGGTCCGTAGAATTCGTCCCGTAAGCGTTCTCTTTTTAAATTCAAAACAAACATAGATATTGTAATTCTTTTCTTGATGAACGTTTCCGTTTCATATACCAATTGCGTCATGTTTCGCGACTGCTCGGCGTCGTTGTAATTGCAAATTCTTCAAATCCGTATGCAGCTAATCAATTCTGAACAACCCTTCCTTGTTCCACGCACAAAGAAATTAGGCTTTGGGATTACTTTTGTTTTGGCAATAGCGCATTATGCTACCCTTGGAAATTTCCTGTTATTGACTTCAACGCCCGAAGTTCGTAAAAGCTGACCTTGTAACTTAATACTTTTGGGATTCGCTGGTTAGCCAGGAATTCTTTCTAGAACGTTCCTTGATGACCAAGCTTTGTGTGAAGGAAATAAAAATTGATAACTCCTTAGGGAATGATGCATTTAAAAGTATTAATTTCGGAGTTCTAAACTCTTTTCCGTCGTATTCTTCAGGCAGAGCCCCATTTGAAATTTCAATCAGTATCCGACACTTACAGAAGTCAGTGTGTAAAGTTTTGCACTTCCCCGGCCTTCGGAAGCCGGGGGCTGCACTGATTTGCGCGAGTGTTTTCTTGTTAAGTTAGTAAGTTCCGCTTAAACCTTTGGAACGACTGTTGACTCCTGCGGAGTATTAAGAAAAACACGCGCGGTGGGCAATTATTTCAGTTAGCGTTGGTAAAAGTAAGCCGATTCGTCTCCTACAGTTTTTTTCTTCCCAGGGGAAGAATTTGCATCATTTGCAGACACGATTTGAGACGGCATCTCTAAGCTTGTGATTAACGGTTTCCCGTGCCTTTGTGGGGAAAAACCATTTGCATACTGCATTTTTAAATTACCAACGTTGAGTAAATCATAATCGAAGTGAGGCCCACCGCGTGTCATCATCGTAGTGCTCTGGTTGCCTCTGTGAAAACTCCGATTTCGTTGTGCCATTTCATCCCAGTGCGTTTTGAGTGCCGGTCGGCGTTAAGCCACTGCCAGGTCCGGCTCCAGCCCTTTCTGCACTTCTGCAACGCCTTCCAAGCTCGCCGAGGACGAGGTTATAGCCGAAACGAACGACGTACTTACAGCTATCAGGTAGGAGCTATGTATTACTCCAATTGTGCCTAATTAATGTGCGACTATAATTGTGTGTGTGTTCTTCAAGAGTTCGTAAAGATTGCGCACGTTATTTAAACGTAAGCCCATGTTTTGTTTTGTTTATTACCAATCAGGGGCCTCACCCCTGTAAGCTATTTCGTTTTGTCCGTTGTGTAACCATATATTTAGACCATAGGGTAACTTTGCGTGGGATCCCTTTCATGTTCATATAGGATGTGTCTTTTCGTTTTTATTAAGTTTAAATTCGCCTCCGGGTGATTTTTATTAATGTAAAGATTTGTGTAAACTTTATAATTCCCTAATTAATAAATCCATTAAAGTCAATTTGATTATTTGTTGAGTTCTGGACCCCTTCTGGGTCATCATTTGATCCAGTGTGGCAAAGGCCGAGTGTAATTTGCATTGTAAAGCTGAAAGTACGCCTTTTTGATAAGCAAGCCCCAAGCTCTGGGCTAGTGTTAGTGTTTTTTTTGTTACTATTTAGCAAGGGTGTGCCTTAAGGTAAGTCGTTGTGTATGGCCACTCTTGGTGTTCTTCCTGAAGACTCGGTGGATGCTTGGACAGCGAGGCGAGGACCTCCTCATAGCTTCGTGAAGTTCTTGCTTTATTCACGTAAGCAACCCCCTTTTTAAAAGCAAGTGGCGTCCTTTTGGCAATTCTTTTAAGCAAGCTTAGGGTAAGTACCCCCGTCGGTTTTTCATTTAAGTCTTCGAACCACGCCTTCCCGACTGAGTTAGTGCGCGTAATCGGAGCAACAAAATCTGCTCCAGCACATTAAGAACTGTGTTTTCTAGGGAAAACCGGCGAACCCTGTAGTTTGTACCCGATTTTGGACAATAATTTTGATCATTGTCAAACTGATGAATTTATACCGTAACAAATGGTATGGAAATGTTCTCGACGATATCATAAATAAATATAACAATCATCTGCATAGGACAATAAAAATGAGACCCATAGATGTTAACCGGAATACGAAATTAAGTGTTTTTAGAAATACAGAGAAGTCGAGTATGGTTCGAAAAGAAAAGAATAAACTCCAAGGGGGTTACGTTGTCAGAATTTCAAAACACAAGGCTATGTTCACTAAGGGTTATTTACCCAATTGGACTACCGAGCTTTTTAAAATAAGAAAAGTTTATTCAGGTGACCCCACAACATATCTACTTGAGGACTTGACTGGACGCATCATAAAAGGTCGCTTCTATAAACATGAGCTGCAGAAAACTAAACATAACGACACGTATTTAGTTGAAAACATTATTCGTCGTAAAAATGGGAAACTATATGTAAAATGGCTGGGATTTGATAATTCGCATAACTCATGGATTACTAATACGGACCTTATATAATTATACTTTTCTTTATTGCTTATTATTTGTAATTTTGTATCGGTTCAATATAACATTTAAGTTAAATTAGGTACTTATTGGAATTTTATAATTCGCATAACTCATGGATTACTAATACGGACCTTATATAATTATACTTTTTTTTATTGCTTATTATTTGTAATTTTGTATCGGTTCAATGTAACATTTAATTACTTATTACATTTTTTAATAAAATATACAATAATATTATTATAATTTATTTCTGCAGCACATCACCAGATTCAACAAAATGAGGTAGGTTAACAGGAATTGAAAAAATGTAACCATCAACAGTAAACCGTATGAAAACCTATCGCAGGTAAACAACTCAAGGGAGCTGTTATATTTGAAATTGAACGGTGAATTATTCATTAAAAAGATATCTAAAAATATCAAATTAGTTAGATAAAATGAGCAGAGTTTTACAGTATACTTACAAAAGTAATTAAATGTATAATTTAAAGTAGCAGAAAATCTAGGAAAATATCGAATTAGCTTTATGTAATCGAAAATCTGACGCCAACAATAACGAAACACCGAGAGCCGAACAAGCGGCTGCGGAAACAAATTCAGGGTCGCGGGCTCATTTTCACATCTGCACATGTTTTTTGTACTCTCGAGAGTGCATTATGTTTACAATTATTTATTATGGTGCTAGTGTAATCGAGACGGCGATTTTTATTGCAAGGTCACGGTTTATTATCTATCTGAAATATGTTTAAACGATGCAGCTCCACCCTGTTATAAATACATACAAAGTTAAAAAAGTGTCAGTATTAATGCGGCAACAGAACTGAAACAATGAATAACTTTAGTGAATTAGTTAACATTGTAAGGAGAATTATATCTCTTTGCAAAACTGCTTCTGAGTGGAACTCGGTATTTGAAAAGAACGCCGAAAACATTTCTCTGTTATCCGAACTAATTAATAATTGTGAAGGAACGATTGGTGAGAAAAGACATTATGAAAGTGTGTTAGGCACATTGAAATGCTATCAAGAAGAGATATCGAACAAATTGAATAAAAGCGGACGTGGATTGGAGGACACGCAAGATGTAGCAGAATGGATAACGGTAAGAAAAAATTCGTTCATCAGTACATGTTTTTTACACCTGTTGTTTTGTTATTAGATTGACTCGGCATTTAAAAGCAGAATACGTACAGGGTTGATCCAAAATAAGATGAATATTAAAGACCCCAAAGAATTTATGGATTCTGTTTTTGAAGTATTTAACGATAAAATTAGGTCTTCTTTGAAAAATAAAATGGAAGCATTAAAAGTTAACATCGTGTTGGTAGGGGAATTTTATCTAGTCCATGACCCAGAAATTGAAGAAATTAAATACTTCTCAACCCGTAATTACCCCATTTATCGTTCAACTAACGTTCTAAATGTCTTTACCGAAATGAGGGATAATATTCTAACTCAGGTACGTATAATATCAGTTTTTTTTTCTTGCGTTCAATAAATTTTGTTGTTTTTACAGATGTCGGAGTTTACCGAAAAAGGGAGTGGATGGGCGCTAAAAAGAATTATCAACCTAACAGTAAACATCAACAAATTCGTTCCATTGTCAGCATCGAAGTATATAGAGTTACCTCAGCGGATTAAAACCAAACATGCCGTTGTTAATGTTAAAAACAACGATAACAGGTGTTTTTGTTATGCATTGGTCTCTGCGCTTTATCCTACCAACAATCATTCCGATCGGCCCGGTTCTTATCCACAAAATTTCGAAGAGATTTTTAATTTAAAAGGAATTTCGTTTCCAGTGAAGATTAAAGATATACGCAAATTTGAACGACAAAATCCAAATATATCTATTAATGTTTACGGACTTAGAAAGGATAAGATAGTGGGACCCTACCACATAACCAAGGAATGCAAAGATAACCACATCAACCTCTTATATTTAACAAAAGAGAAAAAAAAAAGGGAAAGCATCGTACGGACATTATGCTTGGATTAAAAATCTATCTCGCTTATGCAAATCACAGTTTTCGAAACACCACGGTAAGTCGTTTATATGTGACAGATGCCTTCGTTATTTCTGGAGTGCTTCACGTTTAATAACACATATGCAAGACTGCAAGTTGGTGGATCCTGTACGAATAGAATTTATGAAACCGGGGGAGAATGAACTGAAGTTTAAGAAGCACGAGTTCGATCTGCAACATGGTTTCGTAATTGTGGCAGATTTCGAAAGTTTAATCGTTCCCATTAACAATATAGATGACAGCGATGATGACTTCACAGCAGCGACGTCATACACAAGATCCTATCAAAGACATGAACCGTTCGCAGTTGCTTATCAAGTGGTGTGTTCGTTCGACGATTCTCTATCTCATTTTAAAACCTATAGAGGGCATAATCCTGCAAAATGGTTTGTAAACCAACTGCGGATTGAGACTGAAATCATAGCGGAAGCGATGAAAGTTTATTTGCCAATGTTACCTTTGACCTTTGAAGAACAAATGGAATTTGATAATGCTACCTCTTGTAGACATTGTAAACGGTCTTTTCAAAATTATAGTGAGGACGACGACGAGGATGTTGTAATAGAAGTAGCCGACCACGACCACTTAACAGGGAAATTTCGATTTGCTTTGTGTCAAGGCTGCAATATAAATTATAAAAATGGCAAATATATTCCTATAATTATGCATAATTTATCTGGTTACGACATTCACTTTTTAATATCAGAATTAAATTTTAATAGTCAACCGGTCGAAGTTCTCCCAATAACGAAAGAAAATTATATCGCGGTAACAAAATTATGTGGAGACTATAAGTGGAGATTTATCGATTCATTTCGATTTCTACCTCGTAAGCTGGAAACATTGGCAAATAATTTAACAAACGATATGTTTCGATATACCAAGGACGCTTTCCCTATTGAAGAACAGTTTCATTTGATGACAAGAAAATCAGTTTTTTGCTATGATTATGAGGATTCGTTAGAGAAATTAAATGAAAAGCAACTTCCATCGATGGATAAATTCTACAATCTGCTTAAAGAAGAGAATATTTCCAACAAGATTACATTCATGCGCAGAAAGTTTGGAATACATTTAATATCCAAACGCTAGGAGAATACGCTGATCTTTACCTTTTATGTGATGTGAAACTGTTAACAGATGTCTTCCAACAATTCAGATTTTTATGTATGGAAGTATACGGATTGGACCCAGTACATTTTTATACAGGACCGGGTCTAGCATGGCAAGCGGCACTAAAGAAGACCGACATCAAATTAGAATTAATGGTGGACATCGACATGATCCTATTCACAGAGAAAGCTATTCGTGGTGGGATAACACAGTGTTCGCATAGATATATGAAGGCCAATAATGAACAAATGGAGAGCTTTGACTCCACAAAACCTGTTCAACATATGCTCTTTACAGATTGCAACAATTTATATGGACATTCGATGTCAGAACCGCTACCAACTGGAGGATTTGCATGGTTCAAAGACGATGCAGTTAAAATTTTGCAAGAGAAAATAATGAGTATCGAATGGTCAAACGAAGAACTATTAAAACGAGCAATATCAACCAATTACAGCGACCGTTTCTGTTTAAATCTATTGGGGGATGATAATGATGATGATGATGTTGATGGCACTTCTCCTCACTCTCTTCTTTTGGAAGTTGATTTGAAATACCCAACCGATTTACACGATGACCATGCGGAATTTCCTTTTTGTGCAGAACACCGTGTTCCACCAAACAACAACAACACGCCTGGCAATTCTAAATTAATGCTAACCCTTTTCGACAAAGAAAAATACGTTTTACATCTTAGGAACTTAACACAATGTTTATTGCATGGTCTGAAATTAGGAAAAATTCACAGAGTATTAAAATTTTCACAATCGAGATGGTTAAAATGTTATATCGATATGAACACGGAACTACGTAAAAAAGCGCAAAACGAATTCGAAAAGGACTTCTATAAGTTAATGAATAACGCGGTCTTTGGGAAAACTATGGAAAATATTAGAAACCATAGAAAAATGCGGCTAGTAACTTCTTGGAGATCAGCAAAGAAGCTAATAGCCCTTCCTAATTTCAGATCGTGCACTATATTTAAGGAAAACCTGGTGCTAATCGAACTTAACAAAGACAAACTAGTTTACAATAAACCAGTATACTTGGGTCAGGTAATTTTAGACTTGTCGAAATTAATAATGTATTCGTTTCATTACGATTTCATTAAACCTGTTGTCTCGAAACGTTGTCCTACCACATTACTTTATGGAGATACGGACTCTTTCGTCTATTGTTTCCAAGATATCGGCAATGGTAATATATACGACATAATTAGAGAACAGGCCTTAAAGGGTGAAGAGGGTGTTTTTGATACCTCCGACTATTTACCAGACAATCCGTTCAATATTCCACGAGTTAATAAAAAAATACTCGGGAAATTTAAGGATGAGCTGAATGGGGAGCCATTAACAGAATTTATTGGATTGCGGGCTAAAATGTATGCTATTAGAAAGAACAATGTAGATTTTGTAAGAAGTACAAAGGAATTAACAAGAACGCAACAAAGAAGAATATAACTTTTCAAGATTACTACGATTCTCTTTTCAATAGTCATACATTACGCGTTGTAAGTAGATCAATTCGGTCCCAAAAACATAAAGTTTTCACCGTCAAAATTAAGAAGAGAGCCCTGGATCCGTATGACGACAAACGATTTGTGCAAGCAAATAAGATTAATACTTTGCCTTGGGGTCATTATAATACACACAATGTTCTAGAATAATGTAGTTATATGTAAAATAAAAACCAGTAATTTAATAAATAGTATTTTATTAACAAATATATAAGTATATTACAAAAGGTATGTATTTGAAATCCAGGAATTGTAATAAAGAAATCTCCATTTTATTTACAAATGTTCTTTATTGTAATTGTTTATTCTTCCTCGCTAGATTCGAGTATTTCGTGACACATTAATAGTCTATTTTCCCACACTAACTTAATATCTGCTATACAGTTAACTGGTAATTTTAATAATCTTATATAATTTAATTTTGGTATTACAGAACTAATAATTAATACACATAAATCGTATAACGTAGAACTACAATGCATTTTTATTTTAAACAAGAAACTCGATTATATTTGCCTCATTTATCTTTCCACATTCTTTTTTACCACGGAACACAATTGCCACCTTCTTTTTGTTAATCTCTTCAATATCTTTGTCGTTCATGATTGTTGAAAACCGATTCGGAAGGAACACCACATTATTTTCTAATTCTGCTATTATTGCCTTATCATTCCACATAGTTTTCACTATTCGAAGTTCACACACCGGATACATTTTATTGATTTCCATATCTCGTACTTTTAAAACCGGTTTTTGATCTACCATTCCCATTTTATTAACTTTTTTCAACATAGAAGCGAAACTCATTTTTATATATTAGAGGATAATAATGATAACGCTTTACAATCAATGTAGGAACTGACACACGTTGTTATTTACACCTACATATATATATATCTATATATTGATAAAACCAATAAAATTATTGCGCGCCTCCTGAAAAACTGACACTAATGGGTGGTAAAACCATTAAAAATGATAAATGATGCCATTTAACTGATTGCCTTAGAAGTTGACTTAAAGAATCCACCCGAAATATTCAAGACATAAACCAGATGCCACATATCAAATTACGCACGCCCCCCCAAAGCATCGTGACGTCAGAGCTTCGCAACTTCGATGCTGTGCGCGTTCGAATGCTCAGCAGCCCTAACTACGTGATGACGTCAGAACAATTATTTATAATAAAGTTCGCTAACATTTTATTCTCTAGGCGTTTATAACTTTCGCAAATCCAAGCTTTTCAAACGAGAGATCTAACAACCTATTTTCGCACGCTCCAACGCAGTTTTTAAATACAAAACACACTCAAAATGCATCAATTATTTATCACACGAGCACGGAAACAAACCAAAAAAAAATAAATCCCTACATAGTGGTGACTCGAAGCGACACCACATGATAGATTCCTACATAAACTTTACTAGAATCGCTACCAGATGGCCCACACAGCACCGTCGCGAGGAGCACGGAAACAAACCAAAAAAATAAATCCCTACATAGATTCCTACATAAACTTTACTCGAAACGCCACCAGATGGCAACACCGTCGCATTCTCCCGCGCTTTCAGGCGTTGCCTCCTAGTGACGTCATGGAAAATACCCAGATTAGTGCAAATTTCAATTGTTTATATTTACGCTAATAAACAATCAATCGAGATTTTAACAAAAACGTTAGTCGCAAATCTTCACAGCTACAAAATAAAACTTACACCAGCTTCCTAGCATAAGCCAAACTAGAGATATTTGCCCCGCGCCATCGAAATTCGCCCCATAAGAATAACATGGGAAAACGAGCACAAAAGTGGTCCAGAACGCCCATTATCTCTCTACTTTTATGTTTCAATGTGGCCATTTTCAAGTGCATAATCTGAAATATACACACTCTACGAATACCTTAGAGTGTTATTAGGAGAGCCAGCTGTAGTAAATTGTTCGTATCGTGGTTGATGGGTGCCACGAATACGAATAAAATACAATAAAATGTGATAAAAGTCCCCGGAAGTCGCAACAGCACTTATTAAACGCTATCTTCATGCTAACTCGGCATCCAATTGCTCTAGCATGGGCATAGAGATATTTCTTTTGCAATACTGGTACTCGTAAAACACAATAGAAGTGCAACTTAAGCTTTATGGTTCCATGTGGGAATTTTCAAGTGCATAATCTGAAAAATACACACTCCACGAGTACCTTAGAGTGTTATTAGGAGAGCCAGTTGAAGTAAATTGTTCATATCGTGGTTGATGGGTGCCACGAATACGGATAAATACAATAAAATGTGATAAAAGTCCGCGGAACTCGCAGCAGCACCTATTAAACGCTATCTCAATGCGAATTCAGAATCCAATTGCTCTAGCAAGGGCATAGAGATATTTTATTTGCCATACTGGAACTCGTAAAACGCAATAGAAGTGCAACTTAAGTTTTCTGTTTCTATGTGGGCATATTCAAGTGCATAATCTGAAAAATATACACTCTACGAACACCTCAGAATGTTATTAGGAGAGCCATCTGTAGTAAATTGTTCATATCGTGGTTGAAGGGTGCCACGAATACGGATAAATACAATAAAATGTGATAAAAGTCCGCGGAACTCGCAGCAGCACCTATTAAACGCTATCTCAATGCGAATTCAGAATCCAATTGCTCTAGCAAGGGCATACAGATATTTTATATGCAATACTGGTTCTCTTAACACACAATAGAAGTGCAACTTAAGCTTTATGGTTCCATGTGACCATTTTCAAGTGCTTAATCTGCAAAATACACACTCTACGAACTCCTCAGAGTGTTATTAGGAGAGACAGCTGTAGTAAATTGTTCATATTGTGGTTGATGGGTGCCATGAATACGGATAAAATACAATAAAATGTGATAAAAGTCTGCGGAAGACGCAACAGCACTTATTAAATGCTATCTTAATGCGAATTCAGCCTCCAATTGCTCTAGCAAGAGCATAGAGATTATTTCTTTTACAATACTGGTACTGGTAATACAGAATTGGAGTACAACTTGAGTTTTATGTTTCAATGTGGCCATTTTCAAGAGCATAATCTGAAATATACACACTCTACGAATACCTTAGAGTGTTATTAGGAGAGCGAGCTGTAGTAAAGTGTTCATATCGTGGTTGATGGGTACCACGAATACGGATAAAATACAATAAAATGTGATAAAACTCCCCGGAAGTCGCAGCAGCACCTATTAAACGCTATCTTAAAGCTAATTCGACATCCAATTGCTCTAGCAAGGGCTATAGATATTTCTTTTGCAATACTGGTACTAGTAATACAGAATTGAAGTGCAACTTGAGTTTTATGTTTCAATGTGGCCATTTCCAAAGGCATAATCTGAAAAATACACACTCTACGAACACCTCAGAGTGTTATTAGGAGAGCCAGCTGCAGTAAATTGTTCATATTGTGGTTGATGGGTGCCACGAATCCGAATAAATACAATAAAATGTGATAAAAGTCCTTGGAACTCGCAGCAGCACCTATTAAACGCTATCTCAATGCGAACTCAGAATCCAATTTCTCTAGCAAGGGCATAGAAATATTTTATTTGCCATACTGGTACTCGTAAAACACAATAGAAGTGCAACTTAAGTTTTCTGTTTCTATGTGGGCATATTCAAGTGCATAATCTGAAAAATATACACTCTACGAACACCTCAGAGTGTTATTAGGAGAGCCAGCTGTAGTAAATTGTTTATATCGTGGTTGATGGTTGCCACGAATACGGGTAAATACAATAAAATGTAATAAAAGTCCGCGGAAATCGCAGTAGCACCCATTAAAGTCCGCGGAAATCGCAGTAGCACCCATTAAAACGCTATCTCAATGCGAATTCAGAATCCAATTGCTCTAGCAAGGGCATAGAGATATTTTTATATGCAATTACTGGTTTCTCTTAAAACCCAATAGAAGTGCAACTTAAGCTTTATGGTTCCACGTGGGCCATTTTTCAAGTGCATAATCTTAAAAATACACACTCTACGAACACCTCAGAGTGTTTATTAGGAGAGCCAGCTCTAGTAAAATTGTTCATATTGTGGTTAATGGGTGCCATGAATACGGATAAAAATACAATAAAATGTGATAAAAGTCTGCGGAAGACGCAACAGCACTTATTAAATGCTATCTTAATGCGAATTCAGCATCCAATTGCTCTAGCAAGGGCATAGAGATTATTTCTTTTTGCAATACTGGTACTCGCAAAAACACAATAGAAGTGCAACTTAAGCTTTATGTTTTCAATGTGGCCCATTTTTCAAGTGCATAATCTGAAATATACACACTCTACGAATACCTTAGAGTGTTTATTAGGCGAGCCAGCTGTAGTAAAATTGTTCATATCGTGGTTTGATGGGTGCCACGAATACGGATAAAATACAATAAAAATGTGATAAAAAGTCCCCGGAAGTCGCAAACAGCACTTATTAAACGCTAACTTCATGCTAATTCGGCATCCAATTGCTCTAGCAAGGGCATAGAGATATTTTCTTTTGCAATACTGGTACTCGTAAATCACAATAGAAGTGCAACTTAAGCTGTATGGTTCCATGTGGCCATTTTCAAGTGCATAATCTAAAAAATACACACTCCACGAATACCTTAGAGTGTTATTAGGAGAGCCAGCTGAAGTAAAATTGTTTCATATCGTGGTTGATGTGTGCCACGAAATCTGGATAAAAATACAATAAAAATGTGATAAAAGTTCCCGGAAGTCGCAGCAGCACTTATTAAATGCTATCTTAATGCGAATTCAGCATCCAATTGCTCTAGCAAGGGCATAGAGACAATTTCTTTTGCAATACTGGTACTCGTAAGAAAACAATAGAAGTGCAACTTAAGCTTTATGTTTTCAATGTGGCCATTTCCAAGTGCATAATCTGAAAAAATACACACTCTACGAAACACCTCATAGTGTTATTAGCAGAGCCAGCTGAAGTAAATTGTTCATATTGTGGTTGATGGGTGCCATGAATACGGATAAAATACAAAAAAGTGTGATAAAAACTCCCACTGAAGTCGCAACAGCATTTATTAAATGCTATCTTAATGCGAATTCAGCATCCAGGGCAGCAAGGGCATAGAGATTATTTCTTTTTCAATACTGGTACTCGTAAAAACACAATAGAAGTGGAAACTTATACTTTATGGTTTCCATGTGGCCATTTCCAAATGCATAATCTGAAAAAATACACACTCTACGAACACCTCAGAGTGTTATTAGCAGATCCAGCTGTATTAAATTGTTCATATTGTGGTTGATGGGTGAAATGAATACGGATAAAAATACAATAAAATGTGATAAAAACTCCACAGAAGTCGCAACAGCACTTATTAAATGCTATCTTAATGCGAATTCAGCATCCAATTGCTCTAGCAAGGGCATAGAGATTATTTTCTTTTGCAATACTGGTACTCCTAAAACACAATAGAAGTGCAAACTTAAGCTGTATGGTTCCATGTGGCCATTTCCAAGTGCATAATCGGAAAAATACACACTCTACGAAACACCTCAGAGTGTTATTAGGAGAGCCAGCTGTAGTAAAATTGTTCATATCGTGGTTGATGGGTGCCACGAATACGGATAAAAATACAATAAAAATGTCATAAAAGTCCGCGGAAGTCGCAACAGCACTTATTAAATGCTATCTTAATGCGAATTCAGCATCCAATTGCTCTAGCGAGGGTATAGCGAATATTTTCTTTTGCAATAATGGTACTCGCAAAACACAATAGAAGTGCAACTTAAGCGTTATGGTTTTCATGTGGCCATTTTCACGTGCATAATCGGAAAAATTTCACACTCTACGAACACCTCAGAGTGTTTATTAGGAGAGCCAGCTGTAGTAAAATTGTTTCATATCGTGGTTGATGGGTGCCACGAATACGGATAAAATACAATAAAAATGTGATAAAAGTCCCCCGGAAGTCGCAGCAGCACTAAGTAAAACGCTATCTTAATGCGAAATTCAGCATCCAATTGCTCTAGCAAGGGCATAGAGATTATTTTCTTTTGCAATACTGGTAATCCTAAAAAAACAATAGAAGTGCAACTTAAGCTTTATGGTTCCATGTGGCCCATTTCCAAGTGCATAATCTAAAAAATACACACTCTACGAACACCTCAGAGTGTTATTAGCAGAGCCAGCTGTAGTAAATTGTTCATATTGTGGTTGATGGGTGCCATGAATACGGATAAAATACAATCAAATGTGATAAAACTCCACAGAAGTCGCAACAGCACTTATTAAATGCTATCTTAATGCGAATTCAGCATCCTATTGCTCTAGCAAGGGCATAGAGATTATTTCTTTTGCAATACTGGTACTCGTAAAACACAATAGAAGTGCAAGTTAAGCTGTATGGTTCTATGTGGCCAATTTCAAGTGCATAATCTGAAAAATACACACTCTACGAACACCTCAGAGTGTTATTAGCAGAGCCAGCTGTAGTAAATTGTTCAAATCGTGGTTGATGGGTGCCACAAATACGGATAAAATACAATAAAATGTGATAAAAGTCCCCGAAAGTCGCAACAGCACCTATTAAACGCTATCTTAATGCTAATTCGGCATCCAATTGCTCTAGCAAGGGCATAGAGATATTTCTTTTGCAATACTGGTACTAGCAATTCAGAATTGGAGTGCAACTTAAGCTTTAAGTTTCGATGTGGCCATTTCCAAAGACATAATCTGAAAATTACACACTCTACGAACACCTCAGAGTGTTATTAGGAGAGCCAGATGTAGTAAATTGTTCATATCGTGGTTGATGGGTGCCGCAAATACGGATAAATACAATAAAATGTGATAAAAGTCCGCGGAACTCGCAGCAGCACCTATTAAACGCTATCTCAATGCGAATTCAGAATCCAATTGCTCTAGCAAGGGCATAGAGATTATTTCTTTTGCAATACTGGTACTCCTAAAACACAATAGAAGTGCAACTTAAGCTGTATGGTTCCATGTGGCCATTTCCAAGTGCATAATCTGAAAAATACACACTCAACGAACACCTCAGAGTGTTATTAGCAGAGCCAGCTGTAGTAAATTGTTCATATTGTGGTTGATGGGTGCCATGAATACGGATAAAATACAATAAAATGTGATAAAAGTCCACAGAAGTCGCAACAGCACTTATTAAATGCTATCTTAAAGCGAATTCAGCATCCAATTGCTCTAGCAAGGGCATAGAGATTATTTCTTTTGCAATACTGGTACTCGTAAAACACAATAGAAGTGCAACTTAAGCTTTATGTTTCAATGTGGCCATTTTCAAGTGCATAATCTGAAATATACAAGCTCTACGAAACCTTAGAGTGTTATTAGGAGAGCCAGCTGTAGTAAATTGTTCATATCGTGGTTGATGGGTGCCACGAATACTAATAAAATACAATAAAATGTGATAAAAGTTCCCGGAAGTCGCAACAGCAGTTATTAAACGCTATCTTAATGCTAATTCGGCATCCAATTGTTCTAGCAAGGGCATAGAGATATTTCTTTTGCAATACTGGTACTCATAAAACACAATAGAAGTGCAACTTAAGCTGTATGGTTCCATGTGGCCATTTTCAAGTTCATAATCTGAAAAATACACACTCTACGAACACCTCAGGGTGTTATTAGCAGAGCCAGCTGTAGTAAATTGTTCAAATCGTGGTTGATGGGTGCCACGAATACGGATAAAATACAATAAAATGTGATAAAAGTCCCCGAAAGTCGCAACAGCACCTATTAAACGCTATCTTAATGCTAATTCGGCATCCAATTGCTCTAGCAAGGGCATAGAGATATTTCTTTTACAATACTGGTACTAGCAATACAGAATTGGAGTGCAACTTAAGCTTTAAGTTTCGATGTGGCCATTTCCAAAGAAATAATCTGAAAATTACACACTCTACGAACACCTCAGAGTGTTATTAGGAAAGCCACCTGTAGTAAATTGTTCATATCGTGGTTGATAGAATCCAATTGCTCTAGCAAGGGCATAGAGATATTTTATTTGCAATACTGGTACTCGTAAAACACAATAGAAGTGCAACTTAAGTTTTATGTTTCTCTGTGGCCATTTTCAAGTGCATAATCTGAAAATATACACTCTACGAACACCTCAGAGTGTTATTAGGAGAGCCAGCTGTAGTAAATTGTTCATATCGTGGTTGATGGGTGCCATGAATACGGATAAAATACAACAAAATGTGATAAAAGCCTGCGGAAGTCGCAACCGCACTTATTAAATGCTATCTTAATGCGCAAGGGCATAGAGATTATTCCTTTTGCAATACTGGTACTCGTAAAACACAATAGAAGTGCAACTTAAGCTTTATGTTTCATTGTGGCAATTTTCAAGTACATAATCTGAAATATACACACTCTACGAATACCTTAGAGCAGGGGTCGGCAACCTGCGGCCCTTTGCAACTTTTTGCGCGGCCCGCCAAAGCACCAATATAACTTTAGGAAAAATCAACAAACTTAGAGCGTAAGCGTGCCGAAATGGGGCCGGTGACAAAAATACGCGACAAACAGAAGCATAGTGGGAAACCTATTTTACTGCGCAAGTTTAATCCCCACTCCCCAGCGAATACGACGTCTCGCTTAGCAAGTGTAGCATTCTTTCTAGTGATGGGCATAATCGGATGATTTAAATAATCGGAATGTTCCATTTCGGAATGTTTATAAAATCATCCGATTATTTTACATTCCGTAAATGCAAGCAAGGGAAAACGAGCGAAATAACAACAAGCGGAAGGAAGATGAAGTGCGTGCAAATTTACGATGAGAGCACTCGCCGTCGCGCCGTAAGCCCTTATCTGCGTTGGCATCTATTGTTTGGGTTTGTAGGACGGTCAGTAATAGCTATTTACGTTATTAGACCGGTAGCAACATTTTTATGGCCGCGCCAACACTTTACAGGTCGAACCGTAGGGCGAGACCTGTATGTTTGGCAAGGCCATAAGAATTCTACCGGTCGTGTATCGTATAAGATTTTTTAGGATACTGCATTGGTAACTAGCGTTTACATTGTTACAAACGAGTCCGGTAAATTTTATCTACCGGACTCGTTTGTAACTATGTAGATGCTAGTTAGCAATGCAGTATCCTAAAAAACAATTTATGAGTTTGAGTCGCACAGTGGGATATGAGGAAATAAAATATTTTTTCAAATTATTACAGTAGTTACGTTAATAGACTTTCGGAAAATGGTAGTGATATTTTAAAGTTTAATAGCACATAAAGTACATAATAGATAGTATAAAACAATACTTGAATTTGAAGTCTGTAGGTGTACTATCTAATAATTAATCTACGAAATACCACTGCCATTAGTGCCATTCACGTATCATCCACGTGCGCACACGGCGCGACTCGTCGACATTCGCCAACCAGCATATAGCAGTCAAGTGAGTCAATACAACATTCCGTATTCCGTTCAGTTCAAATTGGCATTTCGTTTTCTCATTTTGTGTACCGAATAGTAAAACAATCGAATTCCGAAAGTTCCGAATTTTGTGCACCGAATAGTAAAATAATCGAATTCCGAAAAGTTCCGAAATAATAGGAACCTTCCGACTTTTTGAACAATCGGACACTTTCCGATTATTCATTCCGGATAGGCTTATCACTAATTCTTTCATTTCGCCAGTTTGCTACTGTATGTTCATATGTGCGTTCATGTTGACAGCCGTATGACGTTTCACTACAATATTTTATATTTTTTATATTTATATATTTTATATTTACATATTTATACATATTTAATTGGAATTGTATATTCTTTTTTTTTCCCTTTTAAGAATTGTAAAATTTTTGTTCTCTAACATTGTTATTATAGCATGTCAATAAAAAATAAATTTTTTCTATATTTATTTTTAATAATATTTATACTCGTATATGATATAAAAGCACTATTTAAGTTACATTTGAATGTGCGGCCCGCATAAAAAAAATTTATTTTTAAAATGGCCCGCCGTCCGAAAAAGGTTGCCGACCCCTGCCTTAGAGTGTTATTAGGAGAGCCAGCTGTAGTAAATTGTTCATATCGTGGTTGATGAGTGCCACGAATACGGATAAAATACAATAAAATGTGATAAAAGTCCCCGGAAGTCGCAGCAGCACCTATTAAACGCTATTTCAATGCTAATTCGACATCCAATTGCTCTAGCAAAGGCATAGAGATATTTCTTTTACAATACTGGTACACGTAAAACACAATAGAAGTGCAACTTAAGCTTTATGTTTCAATGTGGCCATTTTCAAGTGCATAATCTGAAATATACACACTCTACAAATACCTTAGAGTGTTATTAGGAGAGCCAGCTGTAGTAAATTGTTCATATTGTGGTTGATGAGTGCCATGAATACGGATAAAATGCAATAAAATGTGATAAAGGTCTGCGGAAGTCGCCACAGCACTTATTAAATGCTATCTTAATGCGAATTCAGCATCCAATTGCTCTAGCAAGGGCATAGAGATATTTCTTTTGCAATACTGGTACTAGTAATACAGAATTGCAATGCAACTTGAGTTTTATGTTTCAATGTGGCTATTTCCAAAGGCATAATCTGAAAAATACACACTCTACGAACACCTCAGAGTGTTATTAGGAGAGCCATCTGTAGTAAATTGTTCATATCGTGGTTGATGGGTGCTACGAATACGGATAAATACAATAAAATTTTATAAAAGTCCGCGGAACTCGCAGCAGCACCTATTAAACGCTATCTCAATGCGAATTCAGAATCCAATTGCTCTAGCAAGGGCATAGAGATATTTTATATGCAATACTGGTTCTCTTAAAACACAATAGAAGTGCAACTTAAGCTTTATGGTTCCATGTGGCCATTTTCAAGTGCATAATCTAAAAAATACACACTCTACGAACACCTCAGAGTGTTATTAGGAGAGCCAGCTCTAGTAAATTGTTCATATCGTGGTTGATGGGTGCCACGAATACGGATAAAATACAATAAAATGTGATAAAAGTCCCCGGAAGTCGCAACAGCACTTATTAAACGCTATCTTCATGCTAATTCGGCATCCAATTGCTCTAGCAAGGATATTTCTTTTGCAATACTGGTACTCGTAAATCACAATAGAAGTGCAACTTAAGCTGTATGGCTCCATGTGGCCATTTTCAAGTGCATAATCTGAAATATACACACTCTACGAATACCTTAGAGTGTTATTAGGAGAGCCAGCTGAAGTAAATTGTTCATATCGTGGTTGATGGGTGCCACGAATACGGATAACATACAATAAAATGTGATAAAAGTCCCCGGAAGTCGTAACAGCACTTATTAAACGCTATCTACATGCTAATTCGGCATCCAATTGCTCTAGCAAGGGCATAGAGACATTTCTTTTGCAATACTGGTACTCGTAAATCACAATAGAAGTGCAACTTAAGCTGTATGGTTCCATGTGGCCATTTTCAAGTGCATAATCTGAAAACTACACACTCCACGAATACCTTAGAGTGTTATTAGGAGAGCCAGCTGAAGTAAATTGTTCATATCGTGGTTGATGGGTGCCACGAATACGGATAACATACAATAAAATGTGATAAAAGTCCCCGGAAGTCGCAGCAGCACTTATTAAATGCTATCTTAATGCGAATTCAGCATCCAATTGCTCTAGCAAGGGCATAGAGACAATTTCTTTTGCAATACTGGTACTCGTAAAAAACAATAGAAGTGCAACTTAAGCTTTATGTTTCAATATGGCCATTTCCAAGTGCATAATCTGAAAAATACACACTCTACGAACACCTCATAGTGTTATTAGCAGAGCCAGCTGTAGTAAATTGTTCATATTGTGGTTGATGGGTGCCATGAATACGGATAAAATACAAAAAAGTGTGATAAAACTCCACTGACGTCGCAACAGCATTTATAAAATGCTATCTTAATGCGAATTCAGCATCTAGGGCAGCAAGGGCATAGAGATTATTTCTTTTGCAATACTGGTACTCGTAAAACGCAATAGAAGTGCAACTTAAGCTTTATGGTTCCATGTGGCCATTTTCAAATGCATAATCTGAAAAATACACACTCTACGAACACCTCAGAGTGTTATTAGCAGATCCAGCTGTATTAAATTGTTCATATTGTGGTTGATGGGTGAAATGAATACGGATAAAATACAATAAAATGTGATAAAACTCCACAGAAGTCGCAACAGCACTTATTAAATGCTATCTTAATGCGAATTCAGCATCCAATTGCTCTAGCAAGGGCATAGAGATTATTTCTTTTGCAATACTGGTACTCCTAAAACATAATAGAAGTGCAACTTAAGCTGTATGGTTCCATGTGGCCATTTCCAAGTGCATAATCGGAAAAATACACACTCTACGAACACCTTAGAGTGTTATTAGGAGAGCCAGCTGTAGTAAATTGTTCATATCGTGGTTGATGGGTGCCACGAATACGGATAAAATACAATAGAATGTCATAAAAGTCCGCGGAAGTCGCAACAGCACTTATTAAATGCTATCTTAATGCGGATTCAGCATCCAATTGCTCTAGCGAGGGTATAGAGAATATTTCTTTTGCAATACTGGTACTCGCAAAACACAATAGAAGTGCAACTTAAGCTTTATAGTTTCATGTGGCCATTTTCAAGTGCATAATCGGAAAAATACACACTCTACGAACACCTCAGAGTGTTATTAGCAGAGCCAGCTGTAGTAAATTGTTCATACTGTGGTTGATGGGTGCCATGAATACGGATAAAATACAATCAAATGTGATAAAACTTCACAGAAGTCGCAACAGCACTTATTAAATGCTATCTTAATGCGAATTCAGCATCCAATTGCTCTATCAAGGGCATAGAGATTATTTCTTTTGCAATACTGGTACTCCTAAAACACAATAGAAGTGCAACTTAAGCTGTATGGTTCCATGTGGCCATTTCCAAGTGCATAATCGGAAAAATACACACTCTACGAACACCTCAGTGTTATTAGGAGAACCAGCTGTAGTAAATTGTTCATATCGTGGTTGATGGGTGCCACGAATACGGATAAAATACAATAAAATGTGATAAAAGTCCCCGGAAGTCGCAGCAGCACTAATTAAACGCTCTCTCAATGCGAATTCAGAATCCAATTGCTCTAGCAAGGGCATAGAGATTATTTCTTTTGCAATACTGCTACTCGTAAAACACAATAGAAGTGCAACTTAAGCTTTATGTTTCAATGTGGCACTTATTAAATGCTATCTTAATGCGAATTCAGCATCCAATTGCTCTAGCAAGGGCATAGAGATTATTTCTTTTGCAATACTGGTACTCGTAAAACACAATAGAAGTGCAACTTAAGCTTTATGTTTCAATGTGGCCATTTTCAAGTGCATAATCTGAAATATACACACTCTACGAATACCTTAGAGTGTTATTAGGAGAGCCAGCTGTAGTAAATTATTCATATCGTGGTTAATGGGTGCCACGAATACTAATAAAGTACAATAAAATGTGATAAAAGTTCCCGGAAGTCGCAACATCAGTTATTAAACGCTATCTTAATGCTAATTCGGCATCCACTTGTTCTAGCAAGGGCATAGAGATATTTCTTTTGCAATACTGGTACTCGTAAAACACAATAGAAGTGCAACTTAAGCTGTATGGTTCCATGTGGCCATTTTCAAGTTCATAATCTGAAAAATACACACTCTACGAACACCTCAGAGAGTTATTAGCAGAGCCAGCTGTAGTAAATTGTTCAAATCGTGGTTGATGGGTGCCACAAATACGGATAAAATACAATAAAATGTGATAAAAGTCCCCGAAAGTCGCAACAGCACCTATTAAACGCTATCTTAATGCTAATTCGGCATCCAATTGCTCTAGCAAGGGCATAGAGATATTTCTTTTGCAATACTGGTACTAGCAATACAGAATTGGAGTGCAACATAAGCTTTAAGTTTCGATGTGGCCATTTCCAAAGAAATAATCTGAAAATTACACACTCTACGAACACCTCAGAATGTTATTAAGAGAGCCAGATGTAGTAAATTGTTCATATCGTGGTTGATGGGTGCCGCAAATACGGATAAATACAATAAAATGTGATAAAAGTCCGCGGAACTCGCAGCAGCACCTATTAAACGCTATCTCAATGCGAATTCAGAATCCAATTGCTCTAGCAAGGGCACAGAGATAGTTTATTTGCAATACTGGTACTCGTAAAACACAATAGAAGTGCAACTTAAGTTTTATGTTTCTATGTGGCCATTTTCAAGTGCATAATCTGAAAATATACACCCTACGAATACCTCAGAGTGCTATTAGGAGAGCCAGCTGTAGTAATTTGTTCATATTGTGGTTGATAGGGGTCACGAAGACGGATAAAATACAATAAAATGCGATAAAAGTCCGCGGAAGTCGCAACAGCACTTATTAAACGCTAGCTCCATGCTGATTCGGCATCCAATTGCTCTAGCAAGGGCATAGAGATATTTTATTTGCCATACTGGTACTCGTAAAACACAATAGAAGTGCAACTTAAGTTTTCTGTTTCTATGTGGGCATATTCAAGTGCATAATCTGAAAAATATACACTCTACGAAAACCTCAGAGTGTTATTATAAGAGCCAGCTGTAGTAAATTGTTCATATAGTGGTTGAAGGGTGCCACGAATACAGGTAAATACAATAAAATGTGATAAAAGTCCGCGGAACTCGCAGCAGCAACCATTAAGCGCTATCTCAATCGAACTCAGAATCCAATTGCTCTAGCAAGGGCATAGAGATATTTTATTTTCCATACTGGTACTCGTAAAACACAATAGAAGTGCAACTTAAGTTTTATGTTTCTATGTGGGCATATTCAAGTGAAAAATCTGAAAAATATACACTCTACGAACACCTCAGGGTGTTATTAGGAGAGCCAGCTGTAGTAAATTGTTCATATCGTGGTTGATGGGTGCCACGAATACGGATAAAATACAATAAAATGTGATAAAAGTCCCCGGAAGACGCAACAGCACTTATTAAACGCTATCTTAATGCTAATTCGGCATCCAATTGCTCTAGCAAGGGCATAGAGATATTTCTTTTGCAATACTGGTACTAGTAATACAGAATTGCAATGCAACTTGAGTTTTATGTTTCAATGTGGCTATTTCCAAAGGCATAATCTGAAAAATACACACTCTACGAACACCTCAGAGTGTTATTAGGAGAGCCACCTGTAGTAAATTGTTTATATCGTGGTTGATGGGTGCCACGAATACGGATAAATACAATAAAATGTGATAAAAATCCGCGGAACTCGCAGCAGCACCTATTAAACGCTATCTCAATGCGAATTCAGAATCCAATTGCTCTAGCAAGGGCATAGAGATATTTTATATGCAATACTGGTTCTCTTAAAACACAATAGAAGTGCAACTTAAGCTTTATGGTTCCATGTGGCCATTTTCAAGTGCATAATCTGTAAAATACACACTCTACGAACACCTCAGAGTGTTATTAGGAGAGCCAGCTCTAGTAAATTGTTCATATTGTGGTTGATGGGTGCCATGAATACGGATAAAATACAATAAAATGTGATAAAAGTCTGCGGAAGACGCAACAGCACTTATTAAATGCTATCTTAATGCGAATTCAGCATCCAATTGCTCTAGCAAGGTCATAGAGATTATTTCTTTTGCAATACTGGTACTCGTAATACAGAATTGGAGTGCAACTTGAGTTTTATGTTTCAATGTGGCCATTTTCAAGTGCATAATCTGAAATACACACTCTACGAATACCTTAGAGTGTTATTAGGAAAGCCAGCTGTAGTAAATTGTTCATATCGTGGTTGATGGGTGCCACGAATACGAATAAAATACAATAAAATGTGATAAAAGTCCGCGGAACTCGCAGCAGCACCTATTAAACGCTATCTCAATGCGAACTCAGAATCCAATTGCTCTAGCAAGGGCATAGAGATATTTTATTTGCAATACTGGTACTCGTAAAACACAATAGAAGTGCACCTTAAGCTTTCTGTTTCAATGTGGCGATTTTGAAGTGCATAATCTGAAATATACACACCCTACGAATACCTCAGAGTGCTATTAGGAAAGCCAGCAGTAGTAAATTGTTCATATTGTGGTTAATGGGTGCCATGAATACGGATAAAATACAATAAAATGTGATAAAAGTCTGCGGAAGTCGCAACAGCACCTATTAAATGCTATCTTAATGCAAATTCAGCAACCAATTGCTCTAGCAAGGGCATAGAGATTATTTCTTTTGCAATACTGGTACTCGTAAAACACAATAGAAGTGCAACTTAAGCTTTATGTTTCAATGTGGCCATTTTCAAGTTCATAATCTGAAATATACACACTCTACGAATACCTAGGAGTGTTACTAGGAGAGCCACCTGTAGTAAATTGTTCATATCGTGGTTGATGGGTGCCACGGATACGGATAAAATTCAATAAAATGTGATAAAAGTCCCCAGAAGTCGCAACAGCACTTAATAAACGCTATCTTAATGCTAATTCGGCAGCCAATTGTTCTAGCAAGGGCGTAGAGATATTTCTTTTGCAATACTGGTACTCGTAAAACACAATAGAAGTGCAACTTAAGCTTTATGGTTCCATGTGGCCATTTTCAAGTGCATAATCTGAAAAATACACACTCTACGAACACCTCAGAGTGTTATTAGGAGAGCCAGCTGTAGTAAATTGTTCATATTGTGGTTCATGGGTGCCATGAATACGGATAAAATACAACAAAATGTGATAAAAGCCTGCGGAAGTCGCAACCGCACTTATTAAATGCTATCTTAATGCGAATTCAGCATCCAATTGCTCTAGCAAGGGCATAGAGATTATTCCTTTGCAATACTGGTACTCATAAAACACAATAGAAGTGCAACTTAAGCTTTATGTTTCAATGTGGCCATTTTCAAGTACATTATCTGAAATATACACACTCTACGAATACCTTAGAGTGTTATTAGGAGAGCCAGCTGTAGTAAATTGTTCATATCGTGGTTGATGAGTGCCACGAATACGGATAAAATACAATAAAATGTGATAAAAGTCCCCGGAAGTCGCAGCAGCACCTATTAAACGCTATTTCAATGCTAATTCGACATCCAATTGCTCTAGCAAGGGCATAGAGATATTTCTTTTACAATACTGGTACTCGTAAAACACAATAGAAGTGCAACTTAAGCTTTATGTTTCAATGTGGCCATTTTCAAGTACATAATCTGAAATATACACACTCTACGAATACCTCAGAGTGTTAGTAGGAGAGCCAGCTGTAGTAAATTGTTCATATCGTGGTTGATGGGTGACACGAATACGGATAAAATACAATAAAATGTGATATAAGTCTACAGAAGTCGCAACAACACTTATTAAATGCTATCTTAATGCGAATTCAGCATCCAATTGCTCTAGCAACGGCATAGAGATTATTTCTTTTGCAATACTGGTACTCGTAATACAGAATTGGAGTGCAACTTGAGTTTTATGTTTCAATGTGGCCATTTTCAAGTGCATAATCTGAAATATACACACTCTACGAATACCTTAGAGTGTTATTAGGAGAGCCAGCTGTAGTAAATAGTTCATATCGTGGTTGATGGGTGCCACGAATACGAATAAAATACAATAAAATGTGATAAAAGTCCGCGGAACTCGCAGCAGCACCTATTAAACACTATCTCAATGCGAATTCAGAATCCAATTGCTCTAGCAAGGGCATAGAGATATTTTATTCGCTATACTGGTACTCGTAAAAGACAATAGAAGTGCTGTAACGCTAGCTCCCGTTTGAATCCGATTAATTCAATATTAAATAATATTTGCTGATTTAAACGTCGCCGACCTTTAGCGTTATCAAGAACCCGGCGTGTCCCAGCAAGATAAGATAGCGCAGCCCGTGAAAACAGCGCAAACAAAGTGATGACGCGCGCCGTTTCTCCCCACCTAACAGCCTTTCAAGACCTATAAAACTAGTTGCAGAGTGTATTTCAAGAGAGATTCCCGAGAGATTTCCCAGAGATACCTGATACTCCTCCAGCAAACACCTAGTTCCCAAATCCTTCATCCTGCCCTGTCCAGAGAGTCTCTCCGTCAACTCTACCAGTACCTGGGGATCCGTTCCGAAGCTGAGTTTAAGTTAGTGGTTTCAAAGAAACGCCTGACACTCAGCAATATTTTCCCGAAAGCTCCTGATAAGCTGAGTTTAAGTTAGTGGTTTCAAAGAAACGCCTGACACTCAGCAATATTTTCCCGAAAGCTCCTGATAAGCCGAGTTTAAGTTAGTGGTTGTATATCAACGCCTGACACTCAGTAATATTTTCCCGTACCTTCCGAAGCCGAGTTCAAGTTAGTGGTTTCCCAGAGAAACGCCTGACACTCAGCAATATTTTCCTTGTAAAAATTTCACACCGAAAACCGCTTGTAATTCAGTAATAATTAACTTGCATTTTAAATTCACCGCCGTGCTAATCAAGCAGAATTAAAAGCTGCAAGCTACCTAAGTAGAATTTACCTGAATTAATCCGTGAGAATTGTAGCGGCCGTTTTGCTTGTGAACTCTGTGGGCTGCACTTATAGCTTCGCCATGGAATTCACCTGGAGGTTTTGAGTTAGTTAACCTCAAAAACTCACGCCGATCCGGAGTTTCGTTCTTCAAACGAAGTCCCGTCGTGCGGCGAATTCCTCGAAGTATTTCACCACCGAACTATAGTTACACGTTTAGGGTGAAAACCCGCATTAGCAGTTTTAATTGTTATTTGTTTACAGAAATCAGAAACCGCAAACCGGAAAATTTGACAGGCTGCCCGGCGTTGCATTCAGCGCGCAGCTCGTCCCGAAGAGCAACGAAGTAGCAGTCCGGCCGATCACGACGTCTTCAAGCGAATTGCGTCCCCGAGGTCACGCCCGCTACAACCAGGAAGCTGCTTCCGTCCGTAGAATCCGCAGCCGCTTGAACCAGGAAGCCGCGATTTTATACTATCGTTAATTTGAGCAATTTACATCTCGTTTAATTCAGTACACAACAATTTGCTTATGTATGATAGATATATAAAATAAATGTTATACAGGATACTCCGTTAGTGTGTTTTGCTTATTTATGGTATATCTGAGCTAACGTTTGGACCTATCTCCGATAATGAGCTAACCCGTGGTAGATAAATATTACAACCCCTATAAGCAGGGGCGGATATTACAGTGCACCTTAAGCTTTATGTTTCAATGTGGCGATTTTCAAGTGCATAATCTGAAATATACACACCCTACGAATACCTCAGAGTGTTATTAGGAGAGCCAGCTGTAGTAAATAGTTCATATCGTGGTTGATGGGTGCCACGAATACGAATAAAATACAATAAAATGTGATAAAAGTCCGCGGAACTCGCAGCAGCACCTATTAAATGCTATCTTAATGCGAATTCAGCATCCAATTGCTCTAGCAAGGTCATAGAGATTATTTCTTTTGCAATACTGGTACTCGTAATACAGAATTTAAGTGCAACTTGAGTTTTATGTTTCAATGTGGCCATTTTCAAGTGCATAATCTGAAATACACACTCTACGAATACCTTAGAGTGTTATTAGGAAAGCCAGCAGTAGTAAATTGTTCATATCGTGGTTGATGGGTGCCACGAATACGAATAAAATACAATAAAATGTGATAAAAGTCCGCGGAACTCGCACCAGCACCTATTAAACGCTATCTCAATGCGAATTCAGAATCCAATTGCTCTAGCAAGGGCATAGAGATATTTTATTTGCCATACTGGTACTCGTAAAACACAATAGAAGTGCAACTTAAGTTTTCTGTTTCTATGTGGGCATATTCAAGTACATAATCTGAAAAATATACACTCTACGAACACCTCAGAGTGTTATTATAAGAGCCAGCTGTAGTAAATTGTTCATATAGTGGTTGAAGGGTGCCACGAATACAGGTAAATACAATAAAATGTGATAAAAGTCCGGGGAACTCGCAGCAGCAACCATTAAACGCTATCTCAATCGAACTCAGAATCCAATTGCTCTAGCAAGGGAATAGAGATATTTTATTTTCCATACTGGTACTCGTAAAACACAATAGAAGTGCAACTTAAATTTTATGTTTCTATGTGGGCATATTCAAGTGCATAATCTGAAAAATATACACTCTACGAACACCTCAGAGTGTTATTAGGAGAGCCAGCTGTAGTAAATTGTTCATATCGTGGATGATAGGTGCCACGAATACTGATAAAATACAATAAAATGTGATCAAAGTCCCCGGAATTCGCAACAGCACTTATTAAACGCTATCTTAATGCTAATTCGGCATCCAATTGCTCTAGCAAGGGCATAGAGATATTTCTTTTGCAATACTGGCACTAGTAATACAGAATTGGAGTGCAACTTGAGCTTTATGTTTCAATGCGGCCATTTCCAAAGGCATAATCTGAAAAATACACACTCTACGAACACCTCAGAGAGTTATTAAGAGAGCCAGCTCTAGTAAATTGTTCATATTGTGGTTGATGGGTGCCATGAATACGGATAAAATACAATAAAATGTGATAAAAATCTGCGGAAGACGCAACAGCACATATTAAATGCTATCTTAATGCGAATTCAGCATCCAATTGCTCTAGCAAGGTCATAGAGATTATTTCTTTTGCAATACTGGTACTCGTAATACAGAATTGGAGTGCAACTTGAGTTTTATGTTTCAATGTGGTCATTTTCAAGTGCATATTCTGAAATACACACTCTACGAATAAATTAGAGTGTTATTAGGAAAGCCAGCTGTAGTAAATTGTTCATATCGTGGTTGATGGGTGCCACGAATACGGATAAAATACAATAAAATGTAATAAAAGTCCGCGGAACTCGCAGCAGCACCAATTAAACGCTATCTCAATGCGAATTCAGAATCCAATTGCTCTAGCAAAGGAATAGAGATATTTTATTTGCAATACTAGTACTCGTAACACACAATAGAAGTGCAACTTAAGCTTTATGTTTCAATGTGGCCATTTTCAAGTGCATAATCTGAAATATACACACTCTACGAATACCTATGAGTGTTATTAGGAGAGCCAGCTGTAGTAAATTGTTCATATCGTGGTTGATGGGTGCCACGAATACGGATAAAATTCAATAAAATGTGATAAAAGTCCCCAGAAGTCGCAACAGCACTTAATAAACGCTATCTTAATGCTAATTCGGCATCCAATTGCTCTAGCAAGGGCATAGAGATATTTCTTTTGCAATACTGGTACTCGTAAAACACAATAGAAGTGCAACTTAAGCTTTATGGTTCCATGTGGCCATTTTCAAGTGCATAATCTGAAATATACAAATTCTACGAATACCTTAGAGTGTTAGTAGGAGAGCCAGCTGTAGTAAATTGTTCATATCGTGGTTGATGAGTGCCACGAATACGGATAAAATACAATAAAATGTGATAAAAGTCCCCGGAAGTCGCAGCAGCACCTATTAAACGCTATTTCAATGCTAATTCGACATCCAATTGCTCTAGCAAGGGCATAGAGATATTTCTTTTACAATACTGGTACTCGTAAAACACAATATGCTTTATGTTTCAATGTGGCAATTTTCAAGTGCATAATCTGAAATATACACACTCTACGAATACCTTAGAGTGTTATTAGGAGAGCCAGCTGTAGTAAATTGTTCATATTGTGGTTGATGGGTGCCATGAATACGGATAAAATACAATAAAATGTGATAAAAGTCCGCGGAACTCGCAGCAGCACTTATTAAACGCTATCTCAATGCGAATTCAGAATCCAATTGCTCTAGCAAGGACATAGAGATATTTTATTTGCAATACCGGTTCTCTTAAAACACAATAGAAGTGCAACTTAAGCTTTATGGTTCCATGTGGCCATTTTCAAGTGCATAATCTGAAAAATACACACTCTACGAGCACTTCAGAGTGTTATTAGGAAAGCCAGCAGTAGTAAATTGTTCATATTGTGGCTGATGGGTGCCATGAATACGGATAAAATTCAATAAAATGTGATAAAAGTCTGCGGAAGTCGCAACAGCACCTATTGAATGCTATCTTAATGCAAATTCAGCAACCAATTGCTCTAGCAAGGGCATAGAGATATTTTATTTGCAATACCGGTTCTCTTAAAACACAATAGAAGTGCAACTTAAGCTTTATGGTTCCATGTGGCCATTTTCAAGTGCATAATCTGAAATATACACACTCTACGAATACCTAGGAGTGTTATTAGGAGAGCCAGCTGTAGTAAATTGTTCATATCGTGGTCGATGGGTGCCACGAATACGGATAAAATTCAATAAAATGTGATAAAAGTCCCCAGAAGTCGCAACAGCACTTAATAAACGCTATCTTAATGCTAATTCGGCATCCAATTTCTCTAGCAAGGGCATAGAGATATTTCTTTTGCAATACTGGTACTCGTAAAACACAATAGAAGTGCAACTTAAGCTTTGTGGTTCCATGTGGCTATTTCCAAGTACATAATCTGAAAAATACACACTCTATGAACACCTCAGAGTGTTATTAGGAGAGGCAGCTGTAGTAAATTGTTCATATCGTGGTTGATGGGTGCCACGAATACGGATAAAATACATTAAAATGTGATAAATGTCCCCGGAAGACGCAACAGCACTTATTAAATGCTATCTTAATGCGAATTCAGCATTCAATTAATCTAGCGAGGGCATAGGGATGATTTCTTTTGCAATACTGGTACTCGTAAAATACAATAGAAGTGCAACTTAAGCTTTAAGTTTCAATGTGGCGATTCTCAAGTGCATAATCTAAAATATACACACCCTACGAATACCTCAGAATGTTATTGGAAGAGCCAGCTGTAGTAAATTGTTCATATCGTGGTTGATGGGTGCCACGAATACGGATAAAATACAATAAAATGTGATAAAACTCCCCGGAACTCGCAGCAGCACCTATTAAACGCTATCTTAATGCTAATTCGACATCCAATTGCTCTAGCAAGGGCTATAGATATTTTTTTGCAATACTGGTACTAGTAATACAAAATTGAAGTGCAACTTGAGTTTTATGTTTCAATGTGGACATTTCCAAAGGCATAATCTGAAAAATACACCCTCTACGAACACCTTAGAGTGTTATTAAGAGAGCCAGCTGTAGTAAATTGTTCATATTGTGGTTGATGGGTGCTACGAATACGGATAAATACAATAAAATGTGATAAAAGTCCTTGGAACTCGCAGCAGCACCTATTAAACGCTATCTTAATGCTAATTCGACATCCAATTGCTCTAGCAAGGGCTATAGATATTTTTTTGCAATACTGGTACTAGTAATACAGAATTGAAGTGCAACTTGAGTTTTATGTTTCAATGTGGACATTTCCAAAGGCATAATCTGAAAAATACACCCTCTACGAACACCTCAGAGTGTTATTAAGAGAGCCAGCTGTAGTAAATTGTTCATATCGTGGTTGATGGGTGCCACGAATACGGATAAAATACAATAAAATGTGATAAAACTCCCCGGAACTCGCAGCAGCACCTATTAAACGCTATCTTAATGCTAATTCGACATCCAATTGCTCTAGCAAGGGCTATAGATATTTTTTTGCAATACTGGTACTAGTAATACAGAATTGAAGTGCAACTTGAGTTTTATGTTTCAATGTGGACATTTCCAAAGGCATAATCTGAAAAATACACACTCTACGAACACCTCAGAGTGTTATTAGGAGAGCCAGCTGTAGTAAATTGTTCATATTGTGGTTCATGGGTGCCATGAATACGGATAAAATACAATAAAATGTGATAAAGGCCTGAGGAAATCGCAACAGCACTTATTAAACGCTATCTTAATGCGAATTCAGCATCCAATTGCTCTAGCAAGGGCATAGAGATATTTCTTTTGCAATACTGGTACTCGTAAAACACAATAGAAGTGCAACTTAAGCTTTATGATTCCATGTGGCCATTTTCAAGTGCATAATCTGAAATATACACACTCTAAGAATATCTTAGAATGTTATTAGGAGAGCCCGCTGCAGTAAATTGTTCATATTGTGGTTGATGGGTGCCATGAATACGGATAAAATACAATAAAATGTGATAAAAGTCTATGGAAGTCGCCACAGCACTTATTAAATGCTATCTTAATGCGAATTCAGCATCCAATTGCTCTAGCAAGGGCATAGAGATTATTTCTTTTGCAATACTGGTACTCGCAATCCAGAATTGGAGTGCAACTTGAGTTTTATGTTTCAATGTGGCCATTTGCAAGTGCATAATCTGAAATATACACACTCTACGAATACCTTAGAGTGTTATTAGGAGAGGCAGCTGTAGTAAATTGTTCATATCGTGGTTGATGGGTGCCACGAATACGGATAAAATACAATAAAATGTGATAAAAGTTCGCGGACCTCGTAACAGCATCTATTAAACGCTATCTCAATGCGAATTCAGAATCTATTGCTCTAGCAAGACCATAGAAATATTTTATTTGCAATACTGGTACTCGTAAAACACCATAGAAGTGCACCTTAAGCTTTATGTTTCAATGTGGCGATTTTCAAGTGCATAATCTGAAATATACACACCCTACGAATACCTCAAAGTGTTATTAGGAGAGCCAGCTGTAGTAAATTGTTCATATCGTGGTTGATGGGTGCCACGAATACGGATAACATACAATAAAATGTGATAAAAGTTCGCGGACCTCGTAACAGCACCTATTAAACGCTATCTCAATGCGAACTCAGAATCCAATTGCTCTAGCAAGGGCATAGAGGTATTTTATTTGCCATACTGGTACTCGTAAAACACAATAGAAGTGCAACTTAAGTTTTCTGTTTCTATGTGGGCATATTCAAGTGCATAATCTGAAAAATATACACTCTACGAACACCTCAGAGTGTTATTAGGAGAGCCAGCTGTAGTAAATTGTTCATATCGTGGTTGAAGGGTGCCACGAATACGGGTAAATACAATAAAATGTGATAAAAGTCCGCGGAACTCGCAGCAGCACCCATTAAACGCTATCTCAATGCGAACTCAGAATCCAATTGCTCTAGCAAGGGCATAGAGATATTTTATTTTCCATACTGGTACTCGTAAAACACAACAGAAGTGCAACTTAAGTTTTATGTTTCTATGTGGGCATATTCAAGTGCATAATCTGAAAAATATACACTCTACGAACACCTCAGAGTGTTATTAGGAGAGCCAGCTGTAGTAAATTGTTCATATCGTGGTTGATGGGTGCCACGAATACGGATAAAATACAATAAAATGTGATAAAAGTCCCCGGAAGTCGCAACAGCACTTATTAAACGCTATCTTAATGCTAATTCGGCATCCAATTGCTCTAGCAAATGCATAGAGATATTTCTTTTGCAATACTGGTACTAGTAATACAGAATTGCATTGCAACTTGAGTTTTATGTTTCAATGTGGCTATTTCCAAAGGCATAATCTGAAAAATACACACTCTACGAACACCTCAGAGTGTTATTAGGAGAGCCATCTGTAGTAAATTGTTCATATCGTGGTTGATGGGTGCCACGAATACGGATAAATACAATAAAAAGTGTTAAAAGTCCGCGGAACTCGCAGCAGCACCTATTAAACGCTATCTCAATGCGAATTCAGAATCCAATTGCTCTAGCAAGGGCATAGAGATATTTTATTTGCAATACTGGTACTCGTAAAACACAATAGAAGTGCAACTTAAGCTTTATGTTTCAATGTGGCGATTTTCAAGTGCATAATCGGAAAAATACACACTCTACGAACACCTCAGAGTGTTATTAGGAGAGCCAGCTGTAGTAAATTGTTCATATCGTGGTTGATGGGTACCACGAAAACGGATAAATACAATAAAATGTGATAAAAGTCCGCGGAACTCGCAGCAGCACCTATTAAACACTATCTCAATGCGAATTCAGAATCCAATTGCTCTAGCAAGGGCATAGAGATTATTTCTTTTGCAATACTGGTACTCGTAATACAGAATTGGAGTACAACTTGAGTTTTATGTTTTAATGTGGCCATTTTCAAGTGCATAATCTGAAATATACACACTCTACGAATACCTTAGAGTGTTATTAGGAGAGCCAGCTGTAGTAAATTGTTCATATCGTGGTTGATGGGCGCCACGAATACGAATAATATACAATAAAATGTGATAAAAGTCCGCGGAACTCGCAGCAGCACCTATTAAACGCTATCTCAATGCGAATTCAGAATCCAATTGCTCTAGCAAGGGCATAGAGATATTTTATTTGCAATACTGGTACTCGTAAAACACAATAGAAGTGCAACTGAAGCTTTATGTTTCAATGTGGCGATTTTCAAGTGCATAATCGGAAAAATACACACTCTACGAACACCTCAGAGTGTTATTAGGAGAGCCAGCTGTAGTAAATTGTTCATATCGTGGTTGATGGGTACCACGAAAACGGATAAATACAATAAAATGTGATAAAAGTCCGCGGAACTCGCAGCAGCACCTATTAAACGCTATCTTAATGCGAATTCAGAATCCAATTGCTCTATCAAGGGCATATAGATATTTTATTTGCAATACTAGTACTCGTAAAACACAATAGAAGTGCAACTTAAGTTTTATGTTTCTATGTGGGCATTTTCAAGTGCATAATCTGAAAATATACACTCTACGAACACCTCAGAGTGTTATTAGGAGAGGCAGCTGTAGTAAATTGTTCATATCGTGGTTGATGGGTGCCACGAATACGGATAAAATACAATAAAATCTGATAAAAGTCTACAGAAGTCGCAACAGCACTTATTAAATGCTATCTTAATGCGAATTCAGCATCCAATTGCTCTAGCAACGGCATAGAGATTATTTCTTTTGAAATACTGGTACTCGTAATACAGAATTGGAGTACAACTTGAGTTTTATGTTTTAATGTGGCCATTTTCAAGTGCATAATCTGAAATATACACACTCTACGAATACCTTAGAGTGTTATTAGGAGAGCCAGCTGTAGTAAATTGTTCATATCGTGGTTGATGGGCGCCACGAATACGAATAATATACAATAAAATGTGATAAAAGTCCGCGGAACTCGCAGCAGCACCTATTAAACGCTATTTCAATGCGAATTCAGAATCCAATTGCTCTAGCAAGGGCATAGAGATATTTTATTTGCAATACTGGTTGTTTGAGCACTAATCGGGATCGAAGGTCCAATGTTTGTAGCCTTCTCAGTTTTCCGTTATTTGGAAAACTCCTGATTGCCAGCTCGCCTTGGAATTTGTGGACTGTATGAATTGTAGGTTTCACTGAATAAATACACTCGTTGAAAGCCGGAAATATGTTACTTTATTAGCAATAAACAACACACTGAACATTTGAAGATTTACAAGAATTAGCTTCCGTAGAGCGGACCGGTTTGCATGCTGCCACGTTGACAGATGAAACGTAAGTGTTTTTAGAATCGGAAGCACGCCCGGCAGTCTACTGCGCACAGTATGAATTCAGAATGCAAGAGAAGCGGCAAAAGTTTATAAAGTCCTTAACATACCGCCCGCCTTGGAAAGGGTAACCTTTCAAATAAAACAGTACAGAGTTGACATGTAAAAGCTAGAGTAAAACATGTAACATGAACACACATATATACAAAGCATAATAGTACATGGATCTTAATCTAGTACAAGAAAACCCGAACAATGGGGAGCCAAAGGGCTTTACGAAAACTGCGCTGAACGCTAACGCGCTAGTTCACAACACTAGGTAGCGGGCACAATTTGGCGAAGGATCGCTTCACGATCCCTGACACAGTGTTCACTGACGCCACACGCGTAACGCCGTCAAGGCCAGGGTGCAGCTCGGTGACCCGGCCTAACCTCCACTTCAGAGGGGGTAGATTGTCATCCTTGATGAGGACCATGGAACCAGGCTGGAGGTCCGAAAGATGCGTGCGCCATTTGGTGCGCTGTTGGAGTTCCGAGATGTACTCCTTGCTCCATCTTTTCCACACATTCTGGTGTAGCTGTTGTATTCTCTGGTATTTAGACAGCCGAGACTCGACTATCTCAGTTACGTTGGGATCAGGCAGTGACACCAACGGACGACCAATCAGGAAATGAGCAGGAGTCAAAGGCTGAAGGTCGTTTGGATCAGAGGACAAAGGGGACAGGGGTCGGGAGTTTAAGGTCGCTTCCACCTGTGCTAACAAAGTGCTAAATTCATCATAATTTAGACTAGCGTTACCTATAACGCGACGTATGTGATGTTTGGAGGACTTGATTCCGGCCTCCCACAATCCGCCAAAGTGGGGACTGTGCGCGGGTATAAAATGCCAAGCTACTCCGTCGTTCGCGACTGATTCGGAAATAGAAGGGTTTTGTTCCGCGAGAAAATTGCCTAATTCGATTAACTCGGAATTAGCGCCTACAAAGTTAGTGCCGTTGTCTGAGTAGACATGGAGCGGTTTGCCTCGACGAACCACAAACCGGCGAAAAGCCATTAAGAAGGTTTCAGTAGAAAGATCAGCGACCAATTCAAGGTGCACTGCCTTTGTGACGAAACAAACGAATAGACAAAGGTAGGACTTTACTAGTTTAGAACCACGTCCCTTGCGATCCTTTATCATGAAAGGTCCACCATAATCAATACCAGTCGTATGAAATGGGGGCGATGATTGAGTACGAGAGGCTGGCAGGTCTCCCATTATGGGTTCAGTTAACCTAGGAGAGAATCTAAAACACCGTAAGCATTGATGAACCACTTGCTTGACGATATTTCTGCCAGAGGTGATCCAATATCGTTCTCTGAGACTAGCTAACAGCATTTGAGGTCCGGCATGGAGAAGCCGAAGATGCTCATGCGATACTAGGAGTTTGGCGAATGGATGTTTGCCAGAAATCACTAGAGGAAACTTCTTGTCAAAGGGTAATTGAGAGTTGTGGAGCCTACCACCAACTCTTAGCAGTCCCTCGGAATCCAGAAAGGGATTCAGGGATATCAAAGCAGAAGATTGTTTCACAGGCTTGCTCTGTGACAACAGTTTAAGTTCGTCAGGAAATGACTCACGTTGTGAAAACCTTGCAAGCCTTACAAGGGTTGCTTGCAGTTAATCTGTAGAGAGGGGACCAGAAAGACGATCAGTCTTAGGGGCTCGCGCATTGTTATGAAAACGAAAGCAATAAGCTATAACTCGTTGTAAGCGAGCAAAGCTTGAATACTGATTGAACGGAAATGGTTCAACAGAGGTTACAGGAAGACTCTGAACTTCTTTTTTGAATTCTGGAAGCTCAACACGAACATGTTTGGAAGTAGGCCAAGAGGCTTCACCTTCGATTAGCCAGGTGGGACCATGCCACCAAAGGCTCAATTCTTTCAAACCTAAAGGGGTGATTCTCCTAGTGAGAAGATCAGCAGGATTAGACGTTGTGGGAACATGCCGCCAAGTGGCATCAGAGGTGAGTTGCTGAACATCAGCAACTCTGTTGCACACAAAGGTCTTAAGAAGATTTGGACTGGTTTTCAACCATCCTAGCACTATTGTGGAATCTGTCCACAGACCGATTCTAGATATGGGCAAATCAAGTGCCTTTATGACTTGCACGGAAAGTTTGCTTAGAAGAACAGCTCCGCAGAGCTCGAGCTTCGGGATTGTCAAGGGCTTTAAAGGGGCTACCTTGGCCTTGGAACAGAGAAGGTGAACCTGTACTTCCCCTTCCTGATTCTTGGAACGTAGGTATATCGACGCACCGTAACTATTGTTAGAGGCGTCGCAGAAACCATGGAGCTCTATCTCGACCACGCTCCGACAGAGGACGTGACGAGGAATTGTTAAGTCATTGAGCATGAGAAGCTCACTGCGATAGGTTAACCATTTTTCTTGTATGGCTTTAGGAACGGGCTCATCCCAATCCAGCTTTTCCATCCAAAGCTGTTGCAAAAGAACCTTGGCACCCATGGTGCATGGACTTAGAAGACCCAACGGGTCGAATATCTGCGATATTTCAGACAAGATGCTACGCTTCGTAGCCTTACTACTTGTAGAATTTGAAATATTGAACATCAGATGATCGCTTTTAAAGGACCAAATCAAACCAAGGGTGTTTGTGTGCTCATGTGCACTGAAATCAAGAACACCCGGATGCAAATCGGAATCTGGTATTCCATCGAGAACTTCTGGAGAGTTAGAAATCCACTTTCTAAGTTTGAAGCAGCCTGACTCAAGAATCTGATCCAAGTTTGAGCAGAGAGTACGCGCTTTCTCAGGAGTGTCGGCACCTGTCAGAACGTCGTCGACGTAGAAGTCCTCCTTTATGATTCGAGAGACTTCGGGATTTGAAGCCTCACATTCGATGCCCAATTGGGTTAAACATCGAATAGCAAGAAAAGATGCTGAAGCGGTGCCATACGTAACCGTATTCAGGTCGTACGACCGAAGAGGCTCAGCTGAGGAGGGTCGCCACAAGATTCTCTGAAGGGGCCTATGGTTAGGATTCACCAGAACCTGGCGATACATCTTCTCGATATCAGCTGATATAGCGAATAAATGCTTGCGAAAGCGAACAAGAATTGAAAATAAGTCTTGCTGCACGGTTGGGCCAACCATCTGAATGCTGTTCAGAGATTGCCCGGAAGTGGTTGCTTGAGAACCATTGAATACAACTCGGAGTTTAGTTGTCAGGCTTTCCTCTTTTAAGACTCCGTGGTGGGGTAGATAATAGGATATCTTGTTTGAATTAGGGTTTGAAACGGACATATGACCTAATTCAGAATATTCATTCATGAAACTCGAATAGCGATTGGACAAGTCAGGGTTCGCTTGTAACCGCTTCTCTAATGATAAGAATCTTTTCTGAGCGATTTGCAATGAATCACCCAATACCTCTACAGGCTTCTTGAAAGGGATAGAGACAACGAATCGACCATTCGCTTCTCGTTGCGTATTTTGCTGAAAATGTGCCTCACAGGCGTTCTCTTCATTTGTGCGGACCTTTTCCTCTGGGTAATGTTCGAGTTGCCAAAACCTAGCAATGGGATCAGAAGCATCCTCGATCGTGCCAAGATTGCACTGTACAGGGTACGCAGAAGGGGGGCCTGTAGGGCCAGAAACAATCCAACCAAAACGAGTCTTTTGGAGGATGGGAAGATTTGGGCCTAGACCAATTTGTCCAATACAAAGGAGCTGCCAGAAAATGGGCGAACCAATCAGAATGTCGATGGTGCCCGGTTGGTCGTAGGACAGATCTGATAACTTGATGTTATCAGGAACCTTGAAGCTGTTTCGCTGGACGCGAAAACTTGGGGTAACACCCGTAATCTCATCGAGAACAAGACAGGATAGGCCAATGCCGTATGAAGTGTGAGGGGCTTGCAGCTTGATATCACACCTAGCCTTGATTTGAGAAGTGGCTTTACTTAAGCCAGAAACAGTAACGTTGACTTCGCGAGTTGGAAGCTTCAACCTTTTACACAAATCTGAACGTATAAAGTTCGATTGGGAACCGGAATCCAGCAGGATTCGCACAACATGAGGCGTACCATCATCAGCGATGAGTTTAGCGGTAGCCGTAGGTAAGAGTACCTGAAAAGCAATCGAACAGAATGCCGAAATCGATTGGTTTAGTTCAACAGGGGTTTCTGCCGACATCGCAGATCCTGGTTGACTAGAAGAAGCGTTCTGAGGCTTATCCTCATGAAGAAGTGTGTTGTGCCTTGATTTGCACTTTCTACACGTATATTTGGAGCTACAAAGGCTCGCAAGGTGACCCTGAGTTAGGCAATTAAAGCATACACGGAGCTCTTTTGCCTTTGAATTTCTGTCACGAACAGACAGCTTGACAAACTTATCGCATTTGTACAAGGAATGAGATCCTTTACAAAGTGGACACGAAGGGGTACCCGACACAAATGATTTCGAATGTACCTTGGAAGACCTTTCGGGTACAAGCTTAACATTTTTTACTTCCAGAGTTTCTAGAAGATTTGCTGTATTTTGTAAGAATTCCTTGAACTCATCAAGATTAGGCAGGTCAGAACTTGACCGGTTTCTAAGGACCTCCCATTCACGAAATGTAGTGGGGTCCAGTTTTTTAGAAACTACATAAATTATAACAAAATCAAGAAGCTCGCTTTCGGTAGCTAATGATTTGATTGCTGCAAAATGTTTGAATAACATATCGCTAATCGTACGTAATTTAGTTGCAGATTCCTTACTGCAAGATTCAAGTTCAAAAATAGCCTTGAGGTGGTTATGAACCAGAATTTTTGGATCATTGTATCGATTGCACAATGCCTCCCAAGCTAGAGTATAATTACCCGCAGTAAACTCTAAACTTTTTATAATTTGGCTTGCATCACCCTGTAAACTAGCCTTTAAGTAATGCAGCTTTTGAATATTAGTTAACGTTTGATTCTCATGAATTAAGCTACTAAATATCTCACGAAATTCTAACCATTCTGAAACACTTCCTGAATATTTGGGAATCGAAATGGCAGGAAGGCGTACAGCTTGATTATTGCAATGTGAACTGCAATTTGAATGCGTTGATCTCACGCTACCATTAGGCGATCCAGAACGATCTGGTGCAACATCAGACTGTTTGTTGTATTCATTAATCAAACATTTAGCTTGTGATACTGCGAAAAAATAAGAATCTTCAAATTCAACTTGTTGCTGCATTTCAGATTCTGTATCCTTACTGTTTTCTAAAATTTGTTCATGAACCGCATCATATTCCGATAGCACGGTGGCTATAGCATCCAATCTTTCTTGCAATTGAACAATCTGAGCGCTAGATAAGAATTGATCTTCATCATAAATTGTTTGCAAAGATTGAACATGATTTGCAAAACGCGTAAGCTTGCCTTTAATAGAGCCACGTGCTCTTACAAGCGGATCCATAATTGTTGAAATTAAAAACAATTTAACAGGTCGAAACTAACTTTTCGTACGCCTCTGGCGTGAATTTTGTACGCTTCTGGTACGCGGACCCAACGGGTCAACTATCTGTGATATTTCAGGCAAGATGCTACGCGTAGTAGCCTTACTACTTGCAGCATCTGAAATATTCTTTAATGATAAAACCCTTTCGCACGCCTCTGGCGCGAATTTGTTTACAACGCAGACAGCGCTTGCTAACAACGCGAGAAACTTGTAGCTTACGACGCAGAAAACGACCCCGGTACAACGCGGGATGATTAACTTGTAACTGCAGTATGAAACATGCAGGGGATATCGCTAACAAACGTAATAGCTTGGCATTTCACGCAATTAAAATGTTTATATGACTCATAAACCATTTGTTTACGCAATAATACGCAGCTGAAATTATGCACACATGCAAACACAGACGAAGTAAACCAAATTTATGCATAGGAAAATCAGGCTTACATTGATATTGGTGTGTGCCGCCTTGCCGGTTTTCTGTTCCTACTACCGTCTCGCTTGCAGCTGTAATGCCCACGTGCACGAACTTGGCGCCAAACTCGGCGTTTGGGTATCTACCGTCTGCTGTCTTCCTTCCTCTCGTTACGGGCACCGCATGTGCCCTCTTCGTTCCACGCGTTGCTGCGAATATGAACGCTGCTTCCTTGCGGCCGATATGCAATACAAAACTGAATATGCTTTTGTACTTGCCAATGACCAATGTTGTCGAATGCTGTCGCTGTTTTGGACTCGCAATGACCTAATGTGGTTTAATCGGGCTCTGTAGGACCAATGTTTGAGCACTAATCGGGATCGAAGGTCCAATGTTTGTAGCCTTCTCAGTTTTCCGTTATTTGGAAAACTCCTGATTGCCAGCTCGCCTTGGAATTTGTGGACTGTATGAATTGTAGGTTTCACTGAATAAATACACTCGTTGAAAGCCGGAAATATGTTACTTTATTAGCAATAAACAACACACTGAACATTTGAAGATTTACAAGAATTAGCTTCCGTAGAGCGGACCGGTTTGCATGCTGCCACGTTGACAGATGAAACGTAAGTGTTTTTAGAATCGGAAGCACGCCCGGCAGTCTACTGCGCACAGTATGAATTCAGAATGCAAGAGAAGCGGCAAAAGTTTATAAAGTCCTTAACACTGGTACTCGTAAAACACAATAGAAGTGCACCTTAAGCTTTATGTTTCAATGTGGCGATTTTAAAGTGCATAATCTGAAATATACACACTCTACAAATACCTTAGAGTGTTATTAGCAGAGCCAGCTGTAGTAAATTGTTCATATCGTGGTTGATGGGTGCCACGAATACGGATAAAATACAATAAAATGTAATAAAAGTCCGCGGAACCCGCAGCAGCACCTATTAAACGCTATCTTAATGCTAATTCGACATCCAATTGCTCTAGCAAGGGCTATAGATATTTCTTTTGCAATACTGGTACTAGTAATACTGAATTGAAGTGCAACTTGAGTTTTATGTTTCAATGTGGCTATTTCCAAAGGCATAATCTGAAAAATACATTCTCTACGAACACCTCAGAGTGTTATTAGGAGAGCCAGCTGTAGTAAATTGTTCATATTGTGGTTGATGGGTGCCACGAATACGGATAAATACAATAAAATGTGATAAAAGTCCTTGGAACTCGCAGCAGCACCTATTAAACGCTATCTCAATGCGAACTCAGAATCCAATTGCTCTAGCAAGGGCATAGAGATATTTTATTTGCCATACTGGTACTCGTAAAACACAATAGAAGTGCAACTTAAGTTTTCTGTTTCTATGTGGGCATATTCAAGTGCATAATCTGAAAAATATACATTCTACGAACACCTCAGAGTGTTATTAGGAGAGCCAGCTGTAGTAAATTGTTCATATCGTGGTTGAAGGGTGCCACGAATACGGGTAAATACAATAAAATGTGATACAAGTCCGCGGAACTCGCAGCAGCACCCATTAAACGCTATCTCAATGCGAACTCAGAATCCAATTGCTCTAGCAAAGGCATAGAGATATTTCTTTTACAATACTGGTACTAGTAATACAGAATTGCATTGCAACTTGAGTTTTATGTTTCAATGTGGCTATTTCCAAAGGCATAATCTGAAAAATACACACTCTACGAACACCTCAGAGTGTTATTAGGAGAGCCATCTGTAGTAAATTGTTCATATCGTGGTTGATGGGTGCCACGAATACGGATAAATACAATAAAATGTGATAAAAGTCCGCGGAACTCGCAGCAGCACCTATTAAACGCTATCTCAATGCGAATTCAGAATCCAATTGCTCTAGCAAGGGCATAGAGATATTTTATATGCAATACTGGTTCTCTTAAAACACAATAGAAGTGCAACTTAAGATTTATGGTTCCATGTGGCCATTTTCAAGTGCATAATCTGAAAAATACACACTCTACGAACACCTCAGAGTGTTATTAGGAGAGCCAGCTCTAGTAAATTTTTCATATTGTGGTTGATGGGTGCCATGAATACGGATAAAATAAAATAAAATGTGATAAAAGTCTGCGGAAGACGCAACAGCACTTATTAAATGCTATCTTAATGCGAATTCAGCATCCAATTGCTCTAGCAAGGGCATAGAGATGATTTCTTTTGCAATACTGGTACTCGTAAAACACAATAGAAGTGCAACTTAAGCTTTATGTTTCAATGTGGCCATTTTCAAGTGCATAATCTGAAATATACACACACTACGAATACCTTAGAGTGTTATTAGGAGAGACAGCTGTAGTAAATTGTTCATATCGTGGTTGATGGGTGCCACGAATACGGATAAAATACAATAAAATGTGATAAAAGTCCCCGGAAGTCGCAACAGCACTTATTAAATGCCATCTTAATGCGAATTCAGCATCCAATTGCTCTAGCGAGGGTATAGAGATGATTTCTTTTGCAATACTGGTACTCGCAAAACACAATAGAAGTGCAACTTAAGCTTTATGGTTTCATGTGGCCATTTTCAAGTGCATAATCGAAAAAATACACACTCTACGAACACCTCAGAGTGTTATTAGGAGAGCCAGCTGTAGTGAATTGTTCATATCGTGGTTGATGGGTAACACGAAAACGGATAAATACAATAAAATGTGATAAAAGTCCGCGGAACTCGCAGCAGCACCTATTAAACGCTATCTTAATGCGAATTCAGCATCTAATTGCTCTATCAAGGGCATAGAGATATTTTATTTGCAATACTAGTACTCGTAAAACACAATAGAAGTGCAACTTAAGTTTTATGTTTCTATGTGGGCATTTTCAAGTGCATAATCTGAAAAATATACACTCTGCGAACACCTCAGAGTGTTATTGGGAGAGCCAGCTGTAGTAAATTGTTCATATTGTGGTTGATGGGTGCCAGGAATACGGATAAAATACAATAAAATGTGATAAAAGTCCCCGAAAGTCGCAACAGCAGCTACTAAACGCTATCTTAATGCTAATTCGGCATCCAATTGCTCTAGCAAGGGCATAGAGATATTTCTTTTGCAATACTGGTACTAGCAATACAGAATTGGAGTGCAACTTAAGCTTTAAGTTTCGATGTGGCCATTTCCAAAAACATAATCTGAAAATTACTCACTCTACGAACACCTCAGAGTGTTATTAGGAGAGCCAGATGTAGTAAATTGTTCATATCGTGGTTGATGGGTGCCGCAAATACGGATAAATACAATAAAATGTGATAAAAGTCCGCGAAACTCGCAGCAGCACCTATTAAACACTATCTCAATGCGAATTCAGAATCCAATTGCTCTAGCAAGGGCATAGAGATTATTTCTTTTGCAATACTGGTACTCCTAAAACACAATAGAAGTGCAACTTAAGCTGTATGGTTCCATGTGGCCATTTCCAAGTGCATAATCTGAAAAATACACACTCAACGAACACCTCAGAGTGTTATTAGCAGAGCCAGTTGTAGCAAATTGTTCATATTGTGGTTGATGGGTGCCATGAATACGGATAAAATACAATAAAATGTGATCAAAGTCCACCTAAGCCGCAACAGCACTTATTAAATGCTATCTTAATGCGAATTCAGCATCCAATTGCTCTAGCAAGGGCATAGAGATATTTCTTTTGCAATACTGGTACTCGTAAAACACAATAGAAGTGCAACTTAAGCTTTATGTTTCAATGTGGCCATTTTCAAGTGCATAATCTGAAATATACACACTCTAAGAATATCTTAGAATGTTATTAGGAGAGCCAGCTGTAGTAAATTGTTCATATTGTGGTTGATGGGTGCCATGAATACGGATAAAATACAATAAAATGTGATAAAAGTCTATGGAAGTCGCCACAGCACTTATTAAATGCTATCTTAATGCGAATTCAGCATCCAATTGCTCTAGCAAGGGCATAGAGATTATTTCTTTTGCAATACTGGTACTCGTAATCCAGAATTGGAGTGCAACTTGAGTTTTATGTTTCAATGTGGCCATTTGCAAGTGCATAATCTGAAATATACACACTCTACGAATACCTTAGAGTGTTATTAGGAGAGCCAGCTGTAGTAAATTGTTCATATCGTGGTTGATGGGTGCCACGAATACGGATAAAATACAATAAAATGTGATAAAAGTTCGCGGACCTCGTAACAGCATCTATTAAACGCTATCTCAATGCGAATTCAGAATCTATTGCTCTAGCAAGACCATAGAAATATTTTATTTGCAATACTGGTACTCGTAAAACACCATAGAAGTGCACCTTAAGCTTTATGTTTCAATGTGGCGATTTTCAAGTGCATAATCTGAAATATACACACCCTACGAATACCTCAAAGTGTTATTAGGAGAGCCAGCTGTAGTAAATTGTTCATATCGTGGTTGATGGGTGCCACGAATACGGATAAAATACAATAAAATGTGATAAAAGTTCGCGGACCTCGTAGCAGCATCTATTAAACGCTATCTCAATGCGAATTCAGAATCTATTGCTCTAGCAAGACCATAGAAATATTTTATTTGCAATACTGGGACTCGTAAAACACCATAGAAGTGCACCTTAAGCTTTATGTTTCAATGTGGCCATTTTCAAGTGGATAATCTGAAATATACACACTCTACGAATACCTAGGAGTGTTATTAGGAGAGCCAGATATAGTAAATTGTTCATATCGTGGTTGATGGGTGCCACGAATACGGATAAAATTCAATAAAATGTGATAAAAGTCCCCAGAAGTCGCAACAGCACTTAATAAACGCTATCTTAATGCTAATTTGGCATCCAATTGCTTTAGCAAGGGCATAGAGATATTTCTTTTGCAATACTGGTACTCGTAAAACACAATAGAAGTGCAACTTAAGCTTTATGGTTCCATGTGGCCATTTTCAAGTGCATAATCTGAAAAATACACATTCTACGAACACCTCAGAGTGTTATTAGGAGAACCAGCTGTAGTAAATTGTTCATATTGTGGTTCATGGGTGCCATGAATACGGATAAAATACAATAAAATGTGATAAAAGCCTGAGGAAGTCGCAACAGCACTTATTAAATGCTATCTTAATGCGAATTCAGCTTCCAATTGCTCTAGCAAGGGCATAGAGATTATTTCCTTTGCAATACTGGTACTCGTAAAACACAATAGAAGTGCAACTTAAGCTTTATGTTTCAATGTGGCCATTTTCAAGTACATAATCTGAAATATACACACTCTACGAATACCTTAGAGTGTTATTAGGAGAGACAGCTGTAGTAAATTGTTCATATCGTGGTTGATGGGTGCCACGAATACGGATAAAATACAATAAAATGTGATAAAAGTCCCCGGAAGTCGCAGCAGCACCTATTAAACGCTATTTCAATGCTAATTCGGCATCCAATTGCTCTAGCAAGAGCATAGAGATATATCTTTTGCAATACTGGTACTCGTAAAACACAATAGAAGTACAACTTAAGCTTTATGTTTCAATGTGGCCATTTTCAAGTGCATAATCTGAAATATACACACTCTACGAATACCTTAGAGTGTTATTAGGAGAGCCAGCTGTAGTAAATTGTTCATATTGTGGTTGATGGGTGCCATGAATACGGATAAGATGCAATAAAATGTGATAAAAGTCTGCGGAAGTCGCCACAGCACTTATTAAATGCTATCTTAATGCGAATTCAGCATCCAATTGCTCTAGCAAAGGAATAGAGATATTTCTTTTGCAATACTGGTACTAGTAATACAGAATTGCAATGCAACTTGAGTTTTATGTTTCAATGTGGCTATTTCCAAAGGCATAATCTGAAAAATACACACTCTACGAACACCTCAGGGTGTTATTAGAAGAGCCATCTGTAGTAAATTGTTAATATCGTGGTTGATGGGTGCCACGAATACGGATAAATACAATAAAATGTGATAAAAGTCCGCGGAACTCGCAGCAGCACCTATTAAACGCTATCTCAATGCGAATTCAGAATCCAATTGTTCTAGCAAGGGCATAGAGATATTTGATTTGCAATACTGGTACTCGTAAAACACAAGAGAAGTGCAACTTAAGCTTTATGGCCATTTTCAAGTGCATAATCTGAAAAATACACACTCTACGAACACCTCAGAGTGTTATTAGGAGAGCCAGCTGTAGTAAATTGTTCATATTGTGGTTGATGGGTGCCATGAATACGGATAAAATACAATAAAATGTGATAAAAGTCCCCGGAAGTCGCAACAGCACTTATTAAACGTTATCTTCATGCTAATTCGGCATCCAATTGCTCTAGCAAGGGCATAGAGATTATTTCTTTTGCAATACTGGTACTAGCAATACAGAACTGGTGTGCAACTTGAGTTTTATAACGGACCACATCTGCATTGTATTTAGTGGTAGTTGCAGACAGGTTCGTTTGTGATTAAATCCCCCATGAAAGAAAAGTCGAAAGCTATTTAACTACTTATATTAAAAAGAATAAAAACATGGGGTAAATCATTACACAAATCAGTTGACAAAAACATGTAGAGTACGCTTAATAGGAAATCAAAATTCTTAGCCTACGCTTGAGCCCTAAACGGCGCCCAACGATCTATATAAGTCATTAAAAGCTTCTGATCTAGATTACATATATTAATTTACGGAGTTCCCCAAATTGAGATACATATTGCAAAACCTTTCGTGGGTTAGTAATAGTAATCGTTTAAATTCAAACCTGGCACATAGATGAGTCTCAGCGGCGTCGGTGGACACAAATTTATATTTAATTTCGGAATCGCGAAGTCGACGTTTATTCGTGAATATTGCACATGGCATTTAGATTGATTTAAATTTATTAATTTTAGGAGACGACTTCGCTTCTTCATAAATTGGCACTGCACCACAACCATAATTTAGTTCGAGTCGAATATATTAATGTTTTCATTATTACATAAATGCAACGCGTAACGCATTTCGGGGCGTTTAGAAAACTTGCCGCGCTCGTGAGCCAAGCCCCGGGCTCCCGCCGCTTAACTGCCGTTCCTCCATTAATTATCCCACCAAGTAATTTTGAAAATTGTGGTTCGCTTACTTCCGACGTACACTTCGTCATTAACCGTTTTGTGCCATAATCATTATTTTGTTTCAAAGGACGTTTGTATGAATATGCAATTGTGCAGTTCTCATAAAAACTGTTTCAACTATGCAAGTTTGCATTAGTAACCTGAACTTGAGTTTGTTCATTTCCCGGATATGTAATTTATCGCGTTCTGGTGCTTGCAATTTCTATCTCAACTTGATATTCATTTACATTTGAAATTATTCTAAATTGAATGAATTTTTAGACACTTATATTATACGCATTTTAATGCGGATTGTTACATTACTCCCCGCTTTTTAAAAGTAGGCATGTCCTTATGGACATGTCTGCTTTTCGAACAAAAAAAACGTTCGACTTCTATGTAAAATTGATTATATTGACCCATTATCCTTAATTTATTTTCCTAAAATGTTTTTATGCTTCATACCGTGTTTTTGCGCTCACTTTTTTTTTGTGCTCTGCTATGCGACGTGGTAGAATTCGCACTACACTCATTTTTATTCAGTTCTGTCCACTGATTTTGTTTTAATGCTCTGCTTTTGAAACACTCCCGCACTTCGCGTTTCACTGTTATGTTGACGTGGGGTGTCATCCTTCGGCTGTAGGCTGCTGATTCTCGGATCGGTCTTCTTCCTTCCGATAATTGGTTTACTTCCTCCTTTGCATTGTCCTATTTTTCTACTCTTCTTCATTCGCGTTGTTGCCTTCATAATTTTTATTATATTATTCGCACCTCTTCTTTGTATTTATTTCGGGCTTCATTATTAATATTTATTATTTCTTTGTATCAACTATTTATTAATGTTATATTATTATTTGTATTTATTCGTCTTCATATTTATGTATGCTTGTGTTATTAATTATTTTATTATTTATTAATGGTTGTGTTTGGAATTTATTTCCAATGGTAAGGGAAAAGGATGGTGCAACAGAGGCTATTGTTGCAGGCATGACGGCCTCCAGAGTAAAGGATAATTAAGGGTTGGAAAACTGTATAAGTGGCTGATTTTATTTAATGTTGAGGTGAAAATGATATCTTCCTTCTTCGATTACTTAGGTTTGAATCGTTGTTTTATTTATTTGTGATATTAGTTCTGCTTTCCCATGGTACATTAGCTGAGCCCTTTGTCATAGGTTGTGTCTTGTAGTAATCCCATACTATTTTTTCATAACTGGAATTTACACAATGACTGCTGTATGTTCGCATGAAACTTCTGAATTTAAGCTAATTTACTTTTCTTCCCATTTTACTGTAGCATAATAATCCTTCGTATTCCTATTTATTGCTGTAGTTACTATAACTTTTGACTACGAGTGATCGTCATTATTGTACGATCCTCATTCGCATTTCGCGTCTTCGGTTACTTCACCTACTACGCTTCCTATTGCTGTAGTGGTACCATTAATTTATATTTTTCGTATTACTTCATTATAAATTCTTATACTTTCATATCCATGTACGCTTCATTATTCTTCTTGTCCTGGTGCCTTAACAACGGTTCGCTGACCTTCGGCTACCCTTGAGGACCTTAAATGCATCCCACATTTGGGTATTATTTTATGTAACCTCTACCAAAAATGCGTCAACTTTATATTGCTTAAATTCATTTCTTTGTATGATTTTTCCTTGTAGTCCTGCTGTGGATTTGGGCAATCGGCTATGTCCTGGCTGGATACTGATGTAATGTTGTTGGGTTTGTTCCTTTGTATGTTATAATCGCGAACTTGTACGCGCACTATTCACTTGATATTAATGTCAACAACGGTATGAGCATTTTTGTTAACTTATCAGTAACATGAATTTTGAATAAGTAATGTTTCTAATTCCCACTTTAAATCTTATAAGTTAAAATCAACCATTAACGTTGAAACTCTAATGAGAAACATAAAACAAAGTTGATAATCATTGAAAAAAAAATTAAAAAATTTATTCATGTTATTATATTAAAAATTAAAATTGGTTTCTATTTGCCTAAGCAATCAGTTTCTCTTTTTAGCTTCGCATTCATATTATTAGTGCAAAAAGATTAATTTGCAAAGATTATCACTTAATTATATATTTCATACTTCTTAATTAAAATCATATTTGTCATTTAAACTATTCCCACTGAAACTCAAATGAGAAACAACACAAGTTTATAATCTTTAATAGAATTAAAAATAATCCTATATTATTGTATTGAAAATTAAAATAATTTATATTTGATAAAAAAAACTGTTTCCCTTTTTAGCTTCGTTTGTTCATTATTAGTAATCAAATAAGTATCCGTTTAAAATGTTTTAAATGATTATTTCCCATTATTCTATTTCCTTGTAATTCCTCCTACGTTAGTAAGCTTTAAAATATTATTATTCCTACTTAATATTAATTCCCATTGTTTATTTTTTCCTTACGTAACTGTACCCTGATATTTACTTTTAAAAATATTGTTAGTATTTGTTAATTGTTTTGGTACCGAATAAGAAAATTGTTTTAATATTATCGTATTACTGCTTTTCACTTAAGCTTGACCTTGAAAATTTACTGTGGACAGTGTTTATTTATTTTTATTACTTCATTATTAAAAATGTGAAGTTATACCATCGTACTTTATATTTATTTATTTCCTTTTTGCTTTTTCTTATTCGTTCCTTGTTTTTGGACGTCTATTGGTCGCCTTTTACGACCCGCTAGACTCCTAAGCGGTGGAAATATTCTAAACCCCGTTTTCCACACAGGGAATAAAATTTGGAGTGACTTTTAATCTTTTAACGTTCGGATCTCTTACGGATCCTGAATGACTGACGTAGTCCGCCTTGATTGACAGATCCTAAATTTTGCCAATCGTCGATGGCTTGTTGATTTTGAGAAACTAGATTTCTGGTTTGTCGATTTACCTCTAATCTCCAGTTTCTCTTTTTCTTTTCTTTGTCTAACCTGTCTTGTATTTCCCTACACTGGTCTAACCCTTGTAATAATCTTAAGCTCACGTCTTTAGGTGTAGGATTGTCGAAATTTTCTTCGTCGCTACTTACCTCTGACTCGCTTATCTCCCAGTCGTTTAACGGATTATTAATTTCCTCGTCCGGGGAAAATTGTACGGAATTTGGTCGAATTTCTAAAATTTTATCTGTGTTAAAGCCTTTGCATAACTTTAACCTATTAGCGTGCACCACTTGTTCTTTATTTTTATATAATTCTTTAATTTTGAAAGTTACTGGGCCTTTTTGTTCTATAATTCTAAAAGGTCCTATCCAAGGTTTCATTAACTTTTTTGATAATCCTATTTTTGACGTAGGATCGTATAAATACACCAAATCTCCTATTTGTAATTTAACTTCTTTTGTTTTCTTATTATATTGAACTTCCCTTTGTTTTGTTGCTTTCATTAAATTTTCTTTTACTAAGTTAAAGGTAACATTTAATTTTGTCATTAATTCTGACACATAATTTTCGTCTGCATTGTATTTCACTGATTTAAAATATCATCCATTGGTAATTCAGGGTCTCGGCCATGTATTAAAAAGTATGGCGAGAAGCCAGTGGATGAATGAGTCCAAAAATTGTGTGCCATTTGAAAATATGGGATCCATTCGTCCCAATCTTGTTGACCTTTTTGATTAATGTGCATAGCCAAAAAGTCTTTTAAAACTCGATGTATGCGTTCAATAGCGCCATTACTAGCCGCATGATACGCTGTTGTTTGTGAATGGTTTATTCCTAAAAATTTTAGAAGTTCTTTCATTACTAGTGATAAAAAGTTTGTGCCTCTATCTGAAATTAATTTTTGCATTGTGCCGTGACGTGCTATTACTTTAGTGAATAGGGCTTTCGCTACTGTGGTAGCTTTTTGATCCTGAATCGGAATGATTTCAATATATTTAGAAAAGTGATCTATAAACGTTAGTAAATATTTGTTTCCATTGAATGAACTGACAAAAGGACCTGTAATGTCCATAGAACAACGTTCAAATGGTTTTGAAATTTCGGCAAAATTTTGAATAGGTGCGGGTTTTAGATGTGGTGATGTTTTTCTTTGATTACAGATGTGGCACTTGCTCACGTAGTCAATAATTTGTTGATTCATATTTGGCCAAAAACATCTAGTTTTAATATTCGAAATTGTTTTTTGTTGACCTTGGTGACCAAAAATGGGTAAATCGTGAAAATCGTGAATAACCTTTCTTATAAATGATTTTGGAATTACTAAACAATCCGTATTTCCCATACTTTTATACAATAACCCTTCGATGTCTATGTAAAAATTTGAATTTTCGGCATCGTTATTGATTTGCTCTCTTACACTTTGGCAAAAAGTGTCCTTTTCTTGTTCCTTTTTAATTAATTCTCTATCCCAAACTGGAGTTAATTCTGATTCCGTTGGATTGATTATATTTACTGTAACGTTATTTGGGTTTAGTTTATAAATTGTGATTGTGATTGGCGTGTAATAAAAAATATATTTGATCATTTCGTATACTATATCCCATTTTAATTTGTCGAGTCCACATGCTATTTGTGGCATAGCTAAAAATTTATCCCCACTTTCAATTACGCAATTCCTTAAATTTATTAGAGTGTGCCATAACGTTTTATACGTTGGCTTCGTAAAATGCTTAGATTTTGTGACTAGATAATAAATGTTTCTTTCTGGTAGTTTTAACGTTGCGACTTCACCTATTAATTTATTTTGATTCTGCAATTCGGTAATTGACCCAAAAATATTTTTGAATTCTAAAGCAATGCCTTTGCTCATTTCCCAATTTTGAGATACGCAGTGTGCTAGCGCATAATGTTCCGGACAAGTGAATAGGTTCCCTTCTTTTTCCGTGACATTTTCACTTAATATTTTATAGTTTTTGTTTACTTCCAAAAATTCTTCAAACGTTAAAATGCATTGACTTTGTTCGTTATGTTTTACCTCAATACAATTTTCTTCATAAACTCTACTTAATGCGTCTGCATTACCGTGTTGTTTACCTGGTCTATGCATAATTTCAAAATTATATTCGCCTAATAATAAGGACCACCTAGCTAATCTCGAATTTTGATGGTTTGCCGTTAAAAGCCATTTCAAGGGTCTATGATCCGTAATTAAAGTGAATTTTCTACCGTATAAGTAGCATCGAAATTGTTTTATTCCAAAAATAGCTGCAAGCATTCTTTTTCTGAAACTGTATAATTTTTTTCTGCTTTGTTGAATGATTTACTAGCAAAAGCTATTGGTTTTTCGAAACCGTCGTGATCTTGACTTAAAATTGCTCCCATGCCTGAATTACTGGCATCGGTTGCTAAAATAAAAGGTTTTGAAAAATCTGGATAAGCTAAAATACTGTCTGAAGTGATTGCATTTTTTAATTTGTTAAAGGCTTCTAGTGCCTCTTTTCCTAATTGAAATTTTACATCCTTTTTCGTTAAATTAGTTAGTGGTGCTGAAATGTGAGCAAAATTTGGTATAAATTTTCTGTACCATCCTGCTAATCCTAAAAATTCTCTAATATTTTTAACTGATTTTGGTAATGGAAAGTTTTTGACTGCTTCAATTTTTTCTGGATCCGGTCTAATCCCTTTTTGCGTAATTATATGACCTAAGTATTTTACTTCGGTTGTCAAAAATTTACATTTATCTGGTTTTAGTTTTATATTGGCCTCACTTAACCTATCGAATACTACACTTAGTTTTTGTATGTGGTCCTCTACTCCTAGGGAATTATGTACCAAAATGTCGTCTAAATATACCCAGCAAGTGTTCCCTGTTAAACCTGCTAATGTGAACGAAATGAACCTTTGAAAGGTCATGGGAGAATTCGACAAGCCGAACGGAAGTCGTAAAAATTCATAATGGGAGTCAGGTGTTGAAAATCCTGTATATTGGATGCTATTTTCTTCCATTTCGATTTGGTGATAAGCTGAAGTTACATCAAAAACGCCAAATAAAGTTGAATTTGCCAAATAATCCGTCGCATCCTGTAGTAATGGTAGTGGATATACGTCGTTCTTCGTTACAGCATTTAGGGCCCTGTATTCCACGCACATCCTTACTTTGTCTTCTCCATTGGGTTGTTTTTTCACGATTAAAATGACTGGTGCACTCCATGGTGAGCTTGATGGCCTAATAATTTTTGCTTCTAGCAACCTATCTATTTTCTTCCTTAATATTTCTCTTGGGTGAAATGGAACTCTGTATGGACGCTTCGCTATTGGTTGGTCGTTTTCCACGATTATTTTGTGTTTTACGTTGTGCGCTGTGGTTAAATTTACTCCTTCCGAGAAGATGTCGCTGTAGCGCGCTATTAATTCGCAGATTAATCCTTTTGGGTATTCTTCTAAGTGTTCTAAGTTGAAATTTTCCATAATCCAATCTTCTTGGTATTTATGAATTGCTGTAACTGGATATTCCTTTGCATTTGCCTTCTTTTCTATGACATTGAAATTTTCTTCCGCTTTTGCCACTGTAGTATTTTTCCTTAAAATTTCTTCCTTATTATTTAGGTTGACCAGTTTTATTGTTAACCATTCCTTATTTTTCGTTAGAGTTCTTGCTGCAAATACACCGTTTATTCCTGTCGGTGTAGGTTCTAGCAGAATTTGTTGCTTTTTAATATTTTTGAAATTCATATTTTTGGTTTCGCAATTTATTTCGGCACGGGGGGGTAGTATTAAATCTTCTACTAATTTTATTTCGTATTCCTTCGTGTTCTCCAAATTCTTGACTTCTGGGATTTCGTCTTCTTTGTTTTCTTCGTATAATTTTTGTTTCTTCGATACACAAGCTTTTTCACTTACCAAATTTACCTGTTCCTTTTTATTACTTCCTTGGAATTCTTCTTTGTTTTTCGTTACCTTTGTACTTACCATATTTAGGTTTACGTCCTTCTTTTTCTTAGCTTTTTCTTTGGGATCCCTCTGTAATTTTGCTTCCTTTACTTTATTTTCGTATTCTTGCTGCAGGTTTTCTCTGTATATACGTTGCCTTTCCATGAAATTTGTGTGGAAGTCTTCATTTTCTACTTCATCTTCACTTAATTCTCCAACACTGTGGATAAAAATATTGCCTACTTCTCTGGCATTTCCATTTGTATGCTTTCTTCTAGAATTTCTATTTATGTAAACCGCGGCTTTACTACTGGACTTTTTCTCCAGTTCTTTGTCACATTTTTCTGTGACTTTTTCGGCGTTCATTCCAATATCCTCCTCGCATGCTGAAGAGTTTAAGATAGCGTCTAGGTGATCAGCCTGTATGACATCCATCTTTTTATTGGTTTTACTTGCCTTCTTCCTCCTTACTGCTTCTGTAGCTGTGGATCCTGGATTAGTTTTCCTTACAGCTTTTTCTTGAGAGTCCCCTTTGAATTGTGTCGCTCCGCCTCCTGGACTGGCCAAGAGCGAGCAATGTTGCTGAGTGCAACCTCCGTCTCGAACCTCTTTCGGTGGTTGAGACCCACAATTTCCAACTTTAGCTTCTGTGGGTATTCCATCGTTTTTCCCTCCTACCTGGGGTGACTGGAATCCCTGCACTTTCTTCAATTTTTGTACCTGCCAGCTATTTTCCTTTAGTTTTCTTTCTTCTAAAATATTTGCGTTGTCTTCTTCTTGTGTATCGATATTTTTCCTAATTAATCCCTCCTCCGTACCTATTTCGTTATTCCTCACGTTGTACCCCTTATTTAAATTGTTCCACTCTAGTTCGGATTGGCGTAAAATTGGTAACTGCCTGCCCCATACTTTTAGGGTGCAGTTGTAATAATTTATAACCGCTTTATTTTTAATTAGCCAATCGCGACCTAAAATTCCTGCTGTACTAACACCCAATTCATCCCTGCATATTATAACTTTAAAATTTTGTGTTATATCCCTTGGCCAAACGCTAAATTTTACTTGTGAAGTTCCTAATGCCTTTACTGCAGGCCCTGAAATTCCTAGCAAATAAATATCATCTTCTAAAATAATATTGCAATTGTTAACAAATTTTTCTTTTAACATTGTTACTTCAGATCCATTATCCAATAGTAATGGCGTGTGTATACCGTTTATTAATAAATTTACTATGCAAGGTGTGTCTTGCGAATTTTTATTTCCTAAATGAGGGATGAAGTAGGTGTTGTTTGCCTGAACTTTTTGTTTTACAATTTTGCCTGGCCTCCGTTTTGGGGTTGCAAACGAAGCCCTGCCATGTTTAAATTGCTTACTGTATTTATGTTATTTCGAGGTCTTCCCTGGTCTCGCCTATTAAAATTTCCTTGGTGATTCCTTGCGTTGACCGTCGCATTGAAATTTCTAGTAGTGTTCGCGCCATTCCCATAAAATTTTGTTATATGTTGCCTATTATTATAATTTGCTTGTCCCTTATTGTGCGTGCCTCTATAATGTTGAAAGTTATTTTGTTGTTGCGAGTTCCTTCCTATGTTATTTCCCGTGTAATTGTTATAAGGGGGTTGCTGCCGCCCTGTCATTTGATTTGTAGTATTAACCCCGCCTTGCGGCTTATAAAAATTGCGTTCCCTTTTATTGTTAAGATTGGTTTGTCTCCTAAAAAATTTTTGTTGATTACTTTGCTCCGAGTTTAATTTAAAGTAACAGTATTTCGCAATGTGACTGTTACGTCGGCAATTGAAACAAACTATATTTTGTTTTGTGCGAACTGTGAACACTGGATTATTGTTTTGAAATTTATTAGCGCTAATTTTTTCCCATAATTCTATTTGAATAGCAATTTCTTCGGCTTTCTCTATATTAATATTTTCCGTACGCATCATTAACGGTCCTAATTGCTTCATAATATTTTTATTTACACCTATTCTGAACTGATTTAGAACTAATTCGGCATTCTTTTTCCTTAACGCTGGTTTTTACATTTCCACAGCATATTTTAAATCCTCCGTTAAAATTTCTGTACCTAACGTTTTTAAACGTAACACATAATTCGTAATTGATTCGTCATATTTTTGGAAACATTTTCCTAACTTCATTGAAGCTTCCCCTGGAATTTTTATCGGAGTGAATTTGGTTATTAATTTTTCTCTAAGTTCTTTATAGCTCAACAAATCTAAATCCCTATCTGTCCTAAAATATCTGTAGGCGTCGCCAGTCAATCTATATTTCAAAATATTTACTTTTGTGCTTTCTGACCAATTGTCTAAAATTGCCCTCTGCTCAAATTTTTCGAAGTATTGTTTAACTTCATTTATTCCCGTGAAACTTTCTACCGTTGAAGCTATCATACCTAGCGTAAAAAAAGGTTGAATTGGGGTAGAACGTTCCGATAGTATATCAGTATCTGTTGCGTTCGTTTCCATTTTATAAAGTTTTTAGTTATAACCAGTAATGATTTTCAAATTTTGCCCTTCTACGATATTTGCTTTTGATCTGTAAAATTTTCCGCAACTACCCCCGATTATTTTAAAATTTATATATACATATATGCACCTTTACGTGAAACCTTCCAATGCTGTAAACTATGACCTTATTTTTTGCTTAAAACCGGTAAAATAATGGCCTTTATGAATCACTAAGTTATTAATTTTGTCTTGTACTGGCACCACTAAGATGTACAAGTTTTGTCTAATTTTATGTATGCAACGCCTACATGTGCAAAACTTAAAAGTGTTTTAAAAATTTAATTAGAAAATTTGATGCTGAAAACTGCCGACTTCCCTTTGAAAAATATAGTCCTTTTATATTTATAGTGAGCGTTTCCCCTAAATGTTCTAGTTTATTTAAAAAAAAAATGTTTGTGCACCTTCAAAGTGTTTTGTTTACATACAAAATATGTAACCCCTTATATCGCTTGCACCGTGTCGGAGTTGCGGTGCTGTAACAATTGTAATTAATAATTTGGTTCTAATTTTAAGGTGCTGGAAAGGTTATAATTACCAGAATCAATGCTGTAATTACAAAATTAGTGTTGCCGTATTGTTTCTAATGACGTGAATCATCCACATTTACCTGTATTTTACACAGAGACCTACCAAACTTGTGGCTCCTAGGGGAATTGCCAAGTGGAAAAACACAAAATCGCACAAAAATTAAAAATATTTATATAACCTGTAAGCATAGAAAGATGTTAGAAGCATACATAATTTATTTCGGTGTTTATGGCCCACGCATCATCTGAAAAGTTATTTATTCCTGAAAATTGCTCAATTGGGGTTCCAATTTATAATATGATTCGGTTAGCAATCGTTTGCTTAAACAAAGCCTCCCCTGAGAATAATTTCTATATTTTTTTTTTGCCGTAATACTGATCTGGAAATAGCTAATATTACTTTAAATTTTGTAGTGCTTTAAAAATTAGTTTTCTTTCCCTATAATGGGATTTTTAATTAGCTAGATAGTTAAGTAAGTAGCTAACTAAGGGTTGTAAACTCGCTATTACCAGTCTAACGTATGGTTATCCGATGTTTGAGTTAGGTGTTTAAATTTAGAAAACAAAAAAACATTTTTTTTTGTTTGTACGTTTTAGGGGTTGAAAATTTTAGTTAGGGGTTGCTGTCAAGGGTAGTTTTCCGCTGCCACCAGTATAACGGACCACATCTGCGTTGTATTTAGTGGTAGTTGCAGACAGGTTCGTTTGTGATTAAATCCCCCATGAAAGAAAAGTCGAAAGCTATTTAACTACTTATATTAAAAAGAATAAAAACATGAGGTAAATCATTACACAAATCAGTTGACAAAAACATGTAGAGTACGCTTAATAGGAAATCAAAATTCTTAGCCTACGCTTGAGCCCTAAACGGCGCCCAACGATCTATATAAGTCATTAAAAGCTTCTGATCTAGATTACATATATTAATTTACGGAGTTCCCCAAATTGAGATACATATTGCAAAACCTTTCGTGGGTTAGTAATAGTAATCGTTTAAATTCAAACCTGGCACATAGATGAGTCTCAGCGGCGTCGGTGGACACAAATTTATATTTAATTTCGGAATCGCGAAGTCGACGTTTATTCGTGAATATTGCACATGGCATTTAGATTGATTTAAATTTATTAATTTTAGGAGACGACTTCGCTTCTTCATAAATTGGCACTGCACCACAACCATAATTTAGTTCGAGTCGAATATATTAATGTTTTCATTATTACATAAATGCAACGCGTAACGCATTTCGGGGCGTTTAGAAAACTTGCCGCGCTCGTGAGCCAAGCCCCGGGCTCCCGCCGCTTAACTGCCGTTCCTCCATTAATTATCCCACCAAGTAATTTTGAAAATTGTGGTTCGCTTACTTCCGACGTACACTTCGTCATTAACCGTTTTGTGCCATAATCATTATTTTGTTTCAAAGGACGTTTGTATGAATATGCAATTGTGCAGTTCTCATAAAAACTGTTTCAACTATGCAAGTTTGCATTAGTAACCTGAACTTGAGTTTGTTCATAACCCGGATATGTAATTTATCGCGTTCTGGTGCTTGCAATTTCTATCTCAACTTGATATTCATTTATAATTGAAATTATTCTAAATTGAATGAATTTTTAGACACTTATATTATACGCATTTTAATGCGGATTGTTACAGTTTTAAGTTTCGATGTGGCCATTTCCAAAGGCATAATCTGAAAAATACACACTCTACGAACACCTCAGAATGTTATTAGGAGAGCCAGCTGTAGTAAATTGTTCATATTGTGGTTGATGGGTGCCATGAATACGGATAAAATACAATAAAATGTGATGAAAGTCCACAGAAGTCGCAACAGCACTTATTAATTGCTATCTTAATGCGAATTCAGCATCCAATTGCTCTAGCAAGGGCATAGAGATTATTTCTTTTGCAGTACTGGTACTAGCAATACAGAATTGGAGTGCAACTTGAGTTTTAAGTTTCGATGTAGCCATTTCCAAAGGCATAATCTGAAAAATACACACTCTACGAACACCTCAGAATGTTATTAGGAGAGCCAGCTGTAGTAAATTGCTCATATTGTGGTTGATGGGTGCCATGAATACGGATACACTACAATAAAATGTGATAAAAGCCTGCGGAAGTCGCAACAGCACTTATTAAATGTTATCTTAATGCGAATTCAGCATCCAATTGCTCTAGCAAGGGCATAGAGATTATTTCTTTTGCAATACTGGTACTCGTAAAACACAATAGAAGTGCAGCTTAAGCTTTATGTTTCAATGTGGCCATTTTCAAGTGCATAATATGAAATGTACACACTCTACGAATACCTTAGAGTGTTATTAGGAGAGCCCGCTATAGTAAATTGTTCATATTGTGGTTGATGGGTGCCACGAATTCGGATAAAATACAATAAAATGTGATAAAAGTCCCCGGAAGTCGCAACAACACTTATTAAACGCTATCTTTATGCTAATTTGATTGCTCTAGCAAGGGCATAGAGATATTTCTTTTTGGAATACTGGTACTCGTAAAACACAATAGAAGTGCAACTTAAGCTTTATGTTTCAATGTGGCCATTTTCAAGTGCATAATCTGAAATATACACACTCTACGAATACCTTAGGGTGTTATTAGGAGAGCCAGCTGTAGTAAATTGTTCATATCGTGGTTGATGGGTGCCACGAATACGGATAAAATACAATAAAATGTGATAAAAGTCCCCGGAAGTCGCAGCAGCACTTATTAAACGCTATTTCAATGCTAATTCGACATCCAATTGCTCTAGCAAGGGCATAGAGATATTTCTTTTGCAATACTGGTACTAGTAATACAGAATTGCAATGCAACTTGAGTTTTATGTTTCAATGTGGCTATTTCCAAATTCATAATCTGAAAAATACACACTCTACGAACACCTCAGAGTGTTATTAGAAGAGCCATCTGTAGTAAATTGTCCATATCGTGGTTGATGGGTGCCACGAATACGGATAAATACAATAAAATGTGATAAAAGTCCGCGGAACTCGCAGCAACACTTATTAAACGCTATCTCAATGCGAATTCAGAATCCAATTGCTCTAGCACGGGCATAGAGATATTTTATTTGCAATACTGGTTCTCTTAAAACACAATAGAAGTGCAACTTAAGCTTTATGGTTCCATGTGGCCATTTTCAAGTGCATAATCTGAAATATTCACACTCTACGAATACCTTAGAGTGTTATTAGCAGAGCCAGCTGTAGTAAATTGTTCATATTCTGGTTGATGGGTGCCATGAATACGGATAAAATACAATAAAATGTGATAAAAGTCCACAGAAGTCGCAACAGCACTTATTAATTGCTATCTTAATGCGAATTCAGCATCCAATTGCTCTAGCAAGGGCATAGAGATTATTTCTTTTGCAGTACTGGTACTAGCAATACAGAATTGGAGTGCAACTTGAGTTTTAAGTTTCGATGTGGCCATTTCCAAAGGCATAATCTGAAAAATAAACACTCTACGAACACCTCAGAATGTTATTAGGAGAGCCAGCTGTAGTAAATTGCTCATATTGTGGTTGATGGGTGCCATGAATACGGATAAAATACAATAAAATGTGATAAAAGTCTGCGGAAGTCGCAACAGCACTTATTAAACGCTATCTTCATGCGAATTCAGCATCCAATTGCTCTAGCAAGGGCATAGAGATATTTCTTTTGCAATACTGGTACTCGTAAAACACAATAGAAGTGCAACTTAAGCTTTATGGTTCCATGTGGCCATTTTCAAGTGCATAATCTGAAAAATACACACTCTACAAACACCTCAGAGTGTTATTAGGAGGCCAGCTGTAGTAAATTGTTCATATTGTGGTTGATGGGTGCCACGAATACGGATAAAATACAATAAAATGTGATAAAAGTCCCCGGAAGTCGCAACAGCACTTATTAAACGCTATCTTAATGGTAATTCGGCATCCAATGGCTCTAGCAAGGGCATAGAGATATTTCTTTTGCAATACTGGTACTCGTAAAACACAATAGAAGTGCAACTTAAGCTTTATGGTTCCATGTGGCCATTTCCAAGTGCATAATCTGAAAAATACACACTCTACGAACACCTCAGAGTGTCATTAGGAGAGGCAGCTGTAGTAAATTGTTCATATCGTGGTTGATGGGTGCCAAGAATACGGATAAAATACAATAAAATGTGATAAAAGTCCCCGGAAGTCGCAACAGCACTTATTAAATGCTATCTTAATGCGAATTCAGCATCCAATTGCTGTAGCGAGGGCATAGAGATGATTTCTTTTGCAATACTGGTACTCGTAAAACACAATAGAAGTGCAACTTAAGCTTTATGGTTTCATGTGGCCCTTTTCATGTGCATAATCTGAAAAACACACACTCTACGAACACCTCAGAGTGTTATTAGGAGAACCAGCTGTAGTAAATTGTTCATATCGTGGTTGATGGGTGCCACAAAAAAGGATAAATACAATAATATGTGATAATAGTTCGCGGAACTCGCAGCAGCACCTATTAAACGCTATCTCAATGCGAATTCAGAATCCAATTGCTCTATCAAGAGCATAGAGATATTTTATTTGCAGTACTGGTACTCGTAAAACACAATAGAAGTGCAACTTAAGTTTTATGTTTCTATGTGGGCATTTTCAAGTGCATAATCTGAAAAATATACACTCTACGAACACCTCAGAGTGTTATTAGGAGAGCCAGCTGTAGTAAATTGTTCATATCGTGGTTGATGGGTGCTACGAATACGGATAAAATACAATAAAATGTGATAAAATTCCACGGAAGTCGCAGCAGCACTTATTAACTGCTATCTTAATGCGAATTCAGCATCCAATTGCTCTAGCAAGGGCATAGAGATAATTTCTTTTGCAATACTGGTACTCGTACAACACAATAGAAGTGCAACTTAAGCTTTATGGTTCCATGTGGCCATTTCCAAGTGCATAATCTGAAAAATACACACTCTACGAACACCTCAGAGTGTTATTAGCAGAGCCAGCTGTAGTAAATTGTTCATATTGTGGTTGATGGGTTGACAGATAAAATACAATAACATGTGATAAAACTCCACAGAAAACGCAACAGCACTTATTAAATGCTATCTTAATGCGAATTCAGCATCCAATTGCTCTAGCAAAGGCATATACATTATTTCTTTTGCAATACTGGTACTCCTAAAACACAATAGAAGTGCAACTTACGTTGTATGGTTCCATGTGGCTATTTCCGTGTGCATAATCTGAAAAATACACATTCTACGAACACCTCAGAGTGTTATTAGCAGAGCCAGCTGTAGTAAATTGTTCATATTGTGGTTGATGGGTGCCATGAATACGGATAAAATACAATAAAATGTGATAAAAGTCCACAGAAGTCGCAACAGCACTTATTAATTGCTATCTTAATGCGAATTCAGCATCCAGTTGCTCTAGCAAGGGCATAGAGATTATTTCTTTTGCAATACTGGTACTCGTAAAACACAATAGAGGTGCAACTTAAGCTTTATGTTTCAATGTGGCCATTTTCAAGTGCATAATCTGCAATATACACACTCTACGAATACCTGAGAGTGTTATTAGGAGAGCCAGCTGTAGTAAATTGTTCATATCGTGGTTCATGGGTGCCACGAATACGGATAAAATACAATAAAATGTGATAAAAGTCCCCGGAAGTCGCAACAGCACTTATTAAACGCTATCTTCATGCTAATTCGGCATCCAATTGCTCTAGCAAGGGCATAGAGATATTTCTTTTGCAATACTAGTACTCGTAAAACACAATAGAAGTGCAACTTAAGCTTTATGGTTCCATGTGGCCATTTCCAAGTGCATAATCTGAAAAATACACACTCTACGAACACCTCAGAGTGTTATTAGGAGAGGCAGCTGTAGTAAATTGTTCATATCGTGGTTGATGGGTGCTACGAATACGGATAAAAAACATTAAAATGTGATAAACGTCTCCGGAAGTCGCAACAGCACTTATTAAATGCTATCTTAATGCGAATTCAGCATCAAATTGCTCTAGCGAGGGCATAGGGATGATTTCTTTTGCAATACTGGTACTCGTAAAACACAATAGAAGTGCAACTTAAGCTTTATGTTTCAATGTGGCGATTTTCAAGTGCATAATCTAAAATATACACACCCTACGAATACCTCAGAGTGTTATTAGGAGAGCCAGCTGTTGTAAATTGTTCATATCGTGGTTGATGGGTGCCACGAATACGGATAAAATACAATAAAATGTGATAAAAGTCCCCGGAAGTCGCAACAGCACCTATTAAACGCTATCTTAATGCAAATTCAGCATCCAATGGCTCTAGCAAGGGCATAGAGATTATTTCTTTTGCAATACTGGTACTAGCAATACAGAATTGGAGTGCAACTTGAGTTTTAAGTTTCGATGTGGCCATTTCCAAAGGCATAATCTGAAAAATACACACTCTACGAACACCTCAGAATGTTATTAGGAGAACCAGCTATAGTAAATTGTTCATATTGTGGTTGATGGGTGCCATGAATACGGATAAAATACAATAAAATGTGATAAAAGTCTGCGGAAGTCGCAAAAGCACTTATTAAACGCTATCTTAATGCGAATTCAGTATCCAATTGCTCTAGCAAGGGCATAGAGATATTTCTTTTGCAATACAGGTACTCGTAAAACACAATAGAAGTGCAACTAAAGCATTATGTTTCAATGTGGCCATTTTCAAGTGCATAATCTGAAATATACACACTCTAAGAATACCTTAGAATGTTATTAGAAGAGCCAGCTGTAGTAAATTGTTCATATTGTGTTTGATGGGTGCCATGAATAAGGATAAAATACAATAAAATGTGATAAAAGTCTGTGGAAGTCGCCACAGCACCTATTAAATGCTATCTTAATGCGAATTCAGCATCCAATTGCTCTAGCAAGAGCATAGAGATTATTTCTTTTGCAATACTGGTACTCGTAATACAGAATTGGAGTGCAACTTAAGCTTTATGTTTCAATGTGGCCATTTTCAAGTGCATAATCTGAAATATACACACTCTAAGAATACCTTAGAATGTTATTAGGAGAGCCAGCTGTAGTAAATTGTTCATATTGTGGTTGATGGGTGCCATGAATACGGATAAAATACAATAAAATGTGATAAAAGTCTGTGGAAGTCGCCACAGCACACATTAAACGCTATCTCAATGAGAATTCAGAATCTAATTGCTCTAGCAAGAGCATAGAAATATTTTATTTGCAATACTGGTACTCGCAAAACACAATAGAAGTGCACCTTAAGCTTTATGTTTCAATGTAGCGATTTTCAAGTGCTTAATCTGAAATATACACACTCTACGAATACCTTAGAGTGTTATTAGGAAAGCCAGCTGTAGTAAATTGTTTATATCGTGGTTGATGGGTGCAACGAATACGGATAAAGAACAATAAAATGTGATAAAAGTCCGCGGAACTCGCAGCAGCACCTATTAAACTCTATCTCAATGCGAATTCAAAATCCAATTGCTTTAGCAAGAGCATAGAGATATTTTATTTGCAATGCTGGTACTCGTAAAACACAATAGAAGTGCACCTTAAGCTTTATGTTTCAATGTGGCGATTTTCAAGTGCATAATCTGAAATATACACACCCTACGAATACCTCAAAGTGTTATTAGGAAAGCCAGCTGTAGTAATTTGTTAATATTGTGGTTGATAGGTGTCACGAAGACGGATAAAATACAATAAAATGCGATAAAAGTCCGCGGAAGTCGCAACAGCACTTATTAAACGCTATCTTCATGCTAATTCGACATCCAATTGCTCTATCAAGGGCATAGAGATATTTCTTTTGCAATACTGGTACTCGTAAAACACAATAGAAGTGCAACTTAAGCTTTATGGTTCCATGTGGCCATTTTCAAGTGCATAATCTGAAAAATACACACTCTACGAACACCTCAAAGAGTTATTAGGAGAGCCAGCTGTAGTAAATTGTTCTTATTGTGGTTGATGGGTGCCATGAATACGGATAAAATACATTAAAATGCGATAAAAGTCTGCGGAAGTAGCAACAGCACTTATTAAATGCTATCTTAATGCGAATTCAGCATCCAATTGCTCTAGCAAGGGCATAGAGATTATTTCTTTTGCAATACTGGTACTCGTTAAAACACAATAGAAGTGCAAATTAAGCTTTATGTTTCAATGTGGCCATTTTCAAGTGCATAACCTGAAATATACACACTCTACGAATACCTTAGAGTGTTATTAGGAGAGCCAGCTGTAGTAAATTGTTCATATCGTGGTTGATGGGTGCCACGAATACGGATAAAATACAATAAAATCTGATAAAAGTCCCCGGAAGTCGCAACAGCACCTATTAAACGCTATCTTAATGCTAATTCGGCATCCCATGGCTCTAGCAAGGGCATAGAGATATTTCTTTTGCAATACTGGTACTCGTAAAACACAATAGAAGTGCAAGTTAAGCTTTATGGTTCCATGTGGCCGTTTTCAGTGCATAATCTGAAAAATACACACTCTACGAACACCTCAGAGTGTTATTAGGAGAGCCAGCTGTAGTAAATTGTTCATATTGTGGTCCTTGGGTGCCAGGAATACGGATAAAATACAATAAAATGTGATAAAAGTCTGCGGAAGTCGCAACAACACTTATTAAACCCTATCTTCACGCTAATTCGGCATCCAATTACTCTAGCAATGGCATAAATATATTTCTTTCGCAATACTGGTACTCGTAAAACACAATAGAAGTGCAACTTAAGCTTTATGTTTCAATGTGGCCATTTTCAAGTGCATAATCTGAAATATACACACTCTACGAATACCTTAGAGTGTTATTAGGAGAGCCAGCTGTAGTAAATTGTTCATATCGTGGTTGATGGGTGCCATGAATACGGATAAAATACAATAAAATGTGATAAAAGTCTGCGGAAGTCGCAACGGCACTTATTAAATGCTATCTTAATGCGAATTCAGCATCCAATTGCTCTAGCAAGGGCATAGAGATTATTTCTTTTGCAATTGTGGTACTCGTAAAACACAATGGAAGTGCAACTTAAGCTTTATGTTTCAATGTGGCCATTTTCAAGTGCATAATCTGAAATATACACACTCTACGAATACCTTAGAGTGTTATTAGGAGAGCCAGCTGTCGTAAATTGTTCATATTGTGGTTGATGGGTGCCACGAATACGGATAAAATACAATAAAATGTGATAAAAGTCCCCGGAAGTCGCAACAGCACTTATTAAACGCTATCTTAATGCTAATTCGGCATCCAATTGCTCTAGCAAGGGCATAGAGATTATTTCTTTTGCAATTGTGGTACTCGTAAAACACAATAGAAGTGCAACTTAAGTTTTATGTTTCTATGTGGGCATATTCAAGTGCAAAATCTGAAAAATATACACTCTACACACACCTCAGAGTGTTATTAGGAGAGCCAGCTGTAGTAAATTGTTCATATCGTGGTTGATGGGTGCCACGAATACGGATAAAATACAATAAAATGTGATAAAAGTCCCCGGAAGTCGCAACAGCACTTATTAAACGCTATCTTAATGATAATTCGGCATCCAATTGCTCTAGCAAGGGCATAGAGATATTTCTTTTGCAATACTGGTACCAGTAATACAGAATTGGAGTGCAACTTGAGTTTTATGTTTCAATGTGGCCATTTCCAAAGGCATAATCTGAAAAATACACACTCTACGAACACCTCAGAGTGTTATTAGGAGTGCCAGCTGTAGTAAATTGTTCATATCGTGGTTGATGGGTGCCACGAATACGGATAAATACAATAAAATGTGATAAAAGTCCCCGGAAATCGCAGCAGCACCTATTAAACGCTATCTCAATGCGAATTCAGAATCCAATCGCTCTAGCAAGGGCATAGAGATATTTGATTTGCAATACTGTTACTCGTAAAACACAAGAGAAGTGCAACTCACGCTTTATGATTCCATGTGGCCATTTTCAAGGCATAATCTAAAAAATACACACTCTACGAACACCTCAGAGTGTTATTAGGAGAGCCAGCTGTACTAAATTGTTCATACTGTGGTTGATGGGCGCCATGAATACGGATAAAATACAATAAAATGTGATAAAAGTCCCCGGAAGTCGCAACAGCACTTATTAAATGCTATCTTAATGCAAATTCACCACCCAATTGCTCTAGCAAGGGCATATAGATTATTTCTTTTGGAATACTGGTACTCGTAAAACAGAATAGAAGTGCAACTTATGCTTTATGTTGCAAAGTGGCCATTTTCAAGTGCATAATCTGAAATACACACATTCTACGAACACCTTAGAGTGTTATTAGGAGAGCCAGCTGTAGTAAATTGTTCATATCGTGGTTGATGGGTGCCACGAATACGGATAAAATACAATAAAATGTGATAAAAGTCCCCGGAAGTTGCAGCAGCACCTATTAAACGCTATTTCAATGCCAATTCGACATCCAATTGCTCTAGCAAGGGCATAGAGATATTTCTTTTGAAATACTGGTACTCGTAAAACACAATAGAAGTGCAACTTAAGCTTTATGTTTCAATGTGGCCATTTTCAAGTGCATCATCTGAAATATACACACTCTACAAATACCTTAGAGTGTTATTAGGAGAACCAGCTGTAGTAAATTGTTCATATCGTGGTTGATGGGTGCCACGAATACGGATAAAATACAATAAAATGTGATAAAAGTCCCCGGAAGTTGCAGCAGCACCTATTAAACGCTATTTCAATGCCAATTCGACATCCAATTGCTCTAGCAAGGGCATAGAGATATTTCTTTTGAAATACTGGTACTCGTAAAACACAATAGAAGTGCAACTTAAGCTTTATGTTTCAATGTGGCCATTTTCAAGTGCATCATCTGAAATATACACACTCTACAAATACCTTAGAGTGTTATTAGGAGAGCCAGCTGTAGTAAATTGTTCATATCGTGGTTGATGGGTGCCACGAATACGGATAAAATACAATAAAATGTGATAAAAGTCCACGGAAGTCGCAACAGGTCTTATTAAACGCTATCTTCATGCTAATTCGGCATCCAGTTGCTCTAGCAAGGGCATAGAGATATTTCTTTTGCAATACTGGTACTCGTAAAACACAATAGAAGTGCAACTTAAGCTGTATGGTTCAATGTGGCCATTTTCAAGTGCATAATCTGAAAAATACACACTCTACGAATACCTTAGAGTGTTATTAGGAAAGCCAGCTGTAGTAAATTGTTCATATCGTGGTTGATGGGTGCCACGAATACGGATAAAATACAATAAAATGTGATAAAAGTCCCCGGAAGTTGCAGCAGCACCTATTAAACGCTATTTCAATGCCAATTCGACATCCAATTGCTCTAGCAAGGGCATAGAGATATTTCTTTTGAAATACTGGTACTCGTAAAACACAATATAAGTGCAACTTAAGCGTTATGTTTCAATGTGGCCATTTTCAAGTGCATCATCTGAAATATACACACTCTACAAATACCTTAGAGTGTTATTAGGAGAGCCAGCTGTAGTAAATTGTTCATATCGTGGTTGATGGGTGCCACGAATACGGATAAAATACAATAAAATGTGATAAAAGTCCACGGAAGTCGCAACAGCACTTATTAAACGCTATCTTCATGCTAATTCGGCATCCAGTTGCTCTAGCAAGGGCATAGAGATATTTCTTTTGCAATACTGGTACTCGTAAAACACAATAGAAGTGCAACTTAAGCTGTATGGTTCAATGTGGCCATTTTCAAGTGCATAATCTGAAAAATACACACTCTACGAACACCTCAAAGTGTTATTAGGAGAGCCAGCTGTAGTAAATTGTTCATATTGTGGTTGATGGATGCCATGAATACGGATAAAATACAATAAAATGTGATAAAAGTCTGCGGAAGTAGCAACAGCACTTATTAAATGCTATCTTAATGCGAATTCAGCATCCAATTGCTCTAGCAAGGGCATAGAGATTATTTCTTTTGCAATACTGGTACTCGTAAAACACAATAGAAGTGCAGCTTAAGCTTTATGTTTCAATGTGGTCATTTCCAAGTGCATAATCTGAAAAATACACACTCTACGAACACATCAGAGTGTTATTAGGAGAGGCAGCTGTAGTAAATTGTTCATATTGTGGTTGATGGATGCCATGAATACGGATAAAATACAATAAAATGTAATAAAAGACCCCGGAAGTCGCAACAGCAATTATTAAACGCTATCTTCATGCTAATTCGATTGCTCTAGCAAGGGCATAGAGATATTTCTTTTGCAATACTGGTACTCGTAAAACACAATAGAAGTGCAAATTAAGCTTTATGGTTCCATGTGGCCATTTCCAAGTGCATAATCTGAAAAATACACACTGTACGAACACCTCAGAGTGTTATTAGGAGAGGCAGCTGTAGTAAATTGTTCATATCGTGGTTGATGGGTGCCACGAATACGGATAAAATACAATAAAATGTGATAAAAGTTCCCGGAAGTCGCAACAGCACTTATTAAATGCTATCTTAATGCGAATTCAGCATCCAATTGCTCTAGCGAGGGCATAGAGATGATTTCTTTTGCAATACTGGTACTCGTAAAACACAATAGAAGTGCAACTTAAGCTTTATGGTTTCATGTGGCCCTTTTCACGTGCATAATCTGAAAAACACACACTCTACGAACACCTCAGAGTGTTATTAGGAGAGCCAGCTGTAGTAAATTGTTCATATCGTGGTTGATGGGTGCCACGAATACGGATAAAATACAATAAAATATGATAAAAGTCCGCGGAACTCGCAGCAGCACCTATTAAACGCTATCTCAATGCGAATTCAGAATCCAATTGCTCTATCAAGGGCATAGAGATATTTTATTTGCAATACTGGTACTCGTAAAACACAATAGAAGTGCAACTTAAGTTTTATGATTCTATGTGGGCATTTTCAAGTGCATAATCGGAAAAATATACACTCTACGAACACCTCAGAGTGTTATTAGGAGAGCCAGCTGTAGTAAATTGTTCATATCGTGGTTGATGGGTGCCACGAATACGGATAAAATACAATAAAATGTGATAAAAGTCCCCGGAAGTCAGAGCAGCACCCATTAAACGCTATTTTAATGCTAATTCGACATCAAATTGCTCTAGCAAGGGCATAGAGATTTTTATTTGCAATACTGGTACTCGTAAAACACAATAGAAGTGCAGCATAAGCTTTATGGTTCCATGTGGCCATTTCCAAGTGCATAATTTGAAAAATTCACACTCTACGAACACCTCAGAGTGTTATTAGGAGAGCCAGCTGTAGTAAATTGTTCATATCGTGGTTGCTGGGTTCCACGAATACGGATAAAATACAATAAAATGTGATAAAAGTCCCCGGAAGTCGCAGCAGCACCTATTAAACACAATCTTAATGCTAATTTGACATCCAATTGCTTTAGCAAGGGCATAGAGATATTTCTTTTGTAATACTGGTACTAGTAATACAGAATTGAAGTGCAACTCGAGTTTTATGTTTCAATGTGGTTATTTCCAAAAGCATAATATGAAAAATACACACTCTACGAACACCTCAGAGTGTTATTAGGAGGGCCAGCTGTAGTAAATTGTTCATATCGTGGTTGATGGGTGCCACGAATACGGATAAAATACAATAAAATGTAATAAAATTCCCCGGAAGTCGCAGCAGCACTTATTAAATGTTATCTTAATGCGAATTCAGCCTCCATTGCTCTAGCAAGGGCATAGAGATAATTTCTTTTGCAATACTGGTACTCGTACAACACAATAGAAGTGCAACTTAAGCTTTATGGTTCCATGTGGCCATTTCCAAGTGCGTAATCTGAAAAATACACACTCTACGAACACCTCAGAGTGTTATTAGCAGAGCCAGCTGTAGTAAATTGTTCATATTGTGGTTGATGGGTTGACGGATAAAATACAATAACATGTGATAAAACTCCACAGAAAACGCAACAGCACTTATTAAATGCTATCTTAATGCGAATTCAGCATCCAATTGCTCTAGCAAGGGCATATAGATTATTTCTTTTGCAATACTGGTACTCCTAAAACACAATAGAAGTGCAACTTACGCTGTATGGTTCCATGTGGCTATTTCCGTGTGCATAATCTGAAAAATACACATTCTACGAACACCTCAGAGTGTTATTAGCGGAGCCAGCTGTAGTAAATTGTTCATATTGTGGTTGATGGGTGCCATGAATACGGATGAAATACAATAAAATGTGATAAAAGTCCACAGAAGTCGCAACAGCACTTATTAATTGCTATCTTAATGCGAATTCAGCATCCAGTTGCTCTAGCAAGGGCATAGAGATTATTTATTTTGCAATACTGGTACTCGTAAAACACAATAAAAGTGCAACTTAAGCTTTATGTTTCAATGTGGCCATTTTCAAGTGCATAATCTGAAATATACACAGTCTACGAATACCTGAGAGAGTTATTAGGAGAGCCAGCTGTAGTAAATTGTTCATATCGTGGTTCATGGGTGCCACGAATACGGATAAAAAACAATAAAATGCGATAAAAGTCCCCGGAAGTCGCTACAGCACTTATTAAACGCTATCTTCATGCTAATTCGGCATCCAATTGCTCTAGCAAGGGCATAGAGATATTTCTTTTACAATACTGGTACTCGTAAAACACAATAGAAGTGCAACTTAAGCTTTATGGTTCCATGTGGCCATTTCCAAGTGCATAATCTGAAAAATACACACTCTACGAACACCTCAGAGTGTTATTAGGAGAGCCAGCTGTAGTAAATTGTTCATATCGTGGTTGATGGGTGCCACGAATACGGATAAATACAATAAAATGTGATAAATGTCCGCGGAACTTTCAGCAGCACCTATTAAACGCTATCTCAATGCGAATTCAGAATCCAATTGGTCTAGCAAGGGCATAGAGATATTTTATTTGCAATACTGGTACTCATAAAACACAATAGAAGTGCAATTTGAGTTTTAAGTTTCGATGTGGCCATTTCCAAAAGCATAATCTGAAAAATACACACTCTACGAACACCTCAGAGTTTTATTTGGAGAGCCAGCTGTAGTAAATTGTTCATATCGTGGTTGATGGGTGCCACGAATACGGATAAATACAATAAAATGTGATAAATGTCCGCGGAACTCGCAGCAGCACCTATTAAACGCTATCTCAATGCGAATTCAGAATCCAATTGCTCTATCAAGGGCATAGAGATATTTTATTTGCAATACTGGTACTCGTAAAACACAATAGAAGTGCAACTTAAGTTTTATGTTTCTATGTGGGCATTTTCAAATACATAATCTGAAAAACATACACTCTACGAACACCTCAGAGTGTTATTAGGAGAGCCAGCTGTAGTAAATTGTTCATATCGTGGCTGATGGGTGTCATGAATACGGATAAAATACAATAGAATGTGATAAAACTCCACAGAAGTCGCAACAGCACTTATTAAACGCTATCTTCATGCTAATTCGGCATCCAATTGCTCTAGCAAGGGCATAGAGATATTTCTTTTGCAATACTGGTACTCGTAAAACACAATAGAAGTGCAACTTGAGCTTTATTGTTCCATGTGGCCATTTCCAAGTGCATAAACTGAAAAATACACACTCTACGAACACCTCAGAGTGTTATTAGGAGAGCCAGCTGTAGTAAATTGTTCATATTGTGGTTGATGAGTGCCACGAATACGGATAAATACAATAAAATGTCATAAATGTACGCGGAACTCGCAGCAGCACCTATTAAACGCTATCTCAATGCGAATTCAGAATCCAATTGCTCTAGCAAGGGCATAGAGATATTTTATTTGCAATGCTGGTACTCGTAAAACACAATAGAAGTGCAACTTGAGTTTTAAGTTTCGATGTGGCCATTTCCAAAGGCATAATCTGAAAAATACACACTCTACGAACACCTCAGAGTGTTATTAGAAGAGCCAGCTGTAGTAAATTGTTTATATCGTGGTTGATGGGTGCCATGAATACGGATAAAATACAATAAAATGTGATAAAACTCCACAGAAGTCGCAACAGCACTTATTAAACGCTATCTCAATGCGAATTCAGAATCCAATTGCTCTAGCAAGAGCATAGAGGTATTTTATTTGCAATACTGGTAATCCTAAAACACAATAGAAGTGCAACTTAAGCTTTATGGTTCCATGTGGCCATTTCCAAGTGCATAATCTGAAAAATACGCACTCTACGAACACCTCAGAGTGTTATTAGCAGAGCCAGCTGTAGTAAATTGTTCATATTGTGGTTGATGGGTGCCATGAATACGGATAAAATACAATAAAATGTGATAAAAGTTTGCGGAAGTCGCAACAACACTTATTAAATGCTATCTTAATGCGAATTCAGCATCTAATTGCTCTAGCAAGGGCATAGAGATTATTTCTTTTGCAATACAGGTACTCGTAAAACACAATAGAGGTGCAATTTAAGCTTTATGTTTCAATGTGGCCATTTTCAAGTGCATAATCTGAATATACACACTCTACGAATACCTTAGAGTGTTATCAGGAGAGCCAGCTGTAGTAAATTGTTCATATCGTGGTTGATGGGTGCCATGAATACGGATAAAATACAATAAAATGTGATAAAAGTCTCCGGAAGTCGCAACAGCACTTATTAAACGCTATCTTCATGCTAATTCGGAATCCAATTGCTCTAGCAAGGGCATAGAGATATTTTATTTGCAATATTGGGACTCGTAAAACACAATAGAAGTGCAACTTAAGTTTTATGTTTCTATGTGGGCATTTTCAAGTACATAATCTGAAAAATATACAGTCTACGAACACCTCAGAGTGTTATTAGGAGAGCCAGCTGTAGTAAATTGTTCATATCGTGGTTGATGGGTGCCACGAATACGGATAAAATACAATAAAATCTGATAAAACCCCACAGAAGTCGCAACAGCACTTATTAAATGCTATCTTAATGCGAATTTAGCATCCAATTGCTCTAGCAAGGTCATAGAGATTATTTCTTATGCAATACTGTTACTCGTATAACACAATAGAAGTGCAACTTAAGTTTTATGTTTCTATGTGGGCATTTTCAAGTGCATAATCTGAAAAATATACACTCTACGAACACCTCAGAGTGTTATTAGGAGAGCCAGCTGTAGTAAATTGTTCATATCGTGGTTGATGGGTGCCACGAATTCGGATAAAATACAATAAAATGTGATAAAAGTCCCTGGAAGTCAAAGCAGCATTTATTAAATGCTATCTTAATGCGAATTCAGCATCCAATTGCTCTAGCAAGGGCATAGAGATATTTTATTTGCAATACTGGTACTCGTAAAACACAATAGAAGCGCAACTTAAGCTTTATAGTTCCATGTGGCCATTTCCAAGTGCATAATCTGAAAAATACACACTCTACGAACACCTCAGAGTGTTATTAGGAGAGCCAGCTGTAGTAAATTGTTCATATCATGGTTGATGGGTGCCACGATTACGGATAAAATACATTAAAATGTGGTAAAAGTCCCCGGAAGTCGCAGAAGCACTTATTAAATGCTATCTTAATGCGAATTCAGCATCCAATTGCTCTAGCAAGGGCATAGAGATTATTTCTTATGCAATACTGGTACTCGTATAACACAATAGAAGTGCAACTTAAGCTTTATGTTTCAATGTGGCGATTTTCAAGTGCATAATCTGAAATATACACACTCTACGAATACCTTAGAGTGTTATTAGGAGAGCCAGCTGTAGTAAATTGTTCATATCGTGGTTGATGGGTGCCACGAATACGGATAAAATACAATAAAATGTGATAAAAGTCCCCCGGAAGTCGCAACAGCACCTATTAAACGCTATCTTAATGCGTATTCAGCATCCAATTGCTCTAGCCAGGGCATAGAGATTATTTCTTTTGAAATACTGGTACTATCAATACAGAATTGGAGTGCAACTTGAGTTTTAAGTTTCGATGTGGCCATTTCCAAAGGCATAATCTGAAAAATACACACTCTACGAACACCTCAGAGTGTTATTAGGAGAGCCAGCTGTAGTAAATTGTTCATATCGTGGTTGATGGGTGCCACGGATACGGATAAATACAATAAAATGTGATAAATGTCCGCGGAACTCGCAGCAGCAACTATTAAACGCTATCACACATCGAAGTCCGAATCCAATTGCTCTATCAAGGGCATAGAGATATTTTATTTGCAATAATGGTACTCGTAAAACACAATAGAAGTGCAACTTAAGTTTTATGTTTCTATGTGCGCATTTTCAAGTGCATAATCTGAAAAATATACACTCTACGAACACCTCAGAGTGTTATTAGGAGAGCCAGCTGTAGTAAATTGTTCATATCGTGGTTGATGGGTGCTACGAATTCGGATAAAATACAATAAAATGTGATAAAAGTCCCTGGAAGTCAAAGCAGCATTTATTAAATGCTATCTTAATGCGAATTCAGCATCCAATTGCTCTAGCAAGGGTATAGAGACAATTTCTTTTGCAATACTGGTACTCGTAAAACACAATAGAAGTGCAACTTAAGCTTTATAGTTCCATGTGGCCATATCCAAGTGGATAATCTGAAAAATACGCACTCTACGAATACCTCAGAGTGTTATTAGCAGAGCCAGCTGTAGTAAATTGTTCATATTGTGGTTGATGGGTGCTATGAATACGGATAAAATACAATAAAATGTGATAAAACTCCACAGAAGCCGCAACAGCACTTATTAAACGCTATCTTCATGCTAATTCGGTATCCAATTGCTCTAGCAAGGGCATAGAGATATTTCTTTTGCAATACTGGTACTAGTAATACAGAATTGGGGTGCAACTTGAGTTTTATGTTTCAATGTGGCCATTTCCAAAAGCATAATCTGAAAAATATACACTTTACGAACACCTCAGAGTGTTATTAGGAGAGCCAGCTGTAGTAGATTGTTCATATCGTAGTTGATGGGTGCCACGAATACGGATAAAATACAATAAAATGTGATAAAAGTCCCCGAAAGTCGCAACAGCTCTTATTAAACGCTATCTTAATGCGAATTCAGCATCCAATTGCTCTAGCAAGGGCATAGAGATTATTTCTTTTGCAATACTGGTACTCGTAAAAAACAATAGAAGTGCAACTTAAGCTTTATGTTTCAATGTGGCCATTTTCAAGTGCATAATCTGAAATATACACACTCTACGAATACCTTAGAGTGTTATTAGGAGAGCCAGCTGTAGTAAATTGTTCATATCGTAGTTGATGGGTGCCACGAATACGGATAAAATACAATAAAATGTGATAAAAGTTCCCGGAAGTCGCAACAGCACTTATTAAACGCTATCTTAATGCTAATTCGGCATCCAATTGCTCTAGCAAGAGCATAGAGATTATTTCTTTTGCAATACTGGTACTCGTAAAACACAATTGAAGTGCAACTTAAACTTTATGATTCAATGTGGCCATTTTCAAGAACATAATCTGAAATATACACACTCTACGAATACCTTAGAGTGTTATTAGGAGAGCCAGCTGTAGTAGATTGTTCATATCGTAGTTGATGGGTGCCTCGAATACGGATAAAATACAATAAAATGTGATAAAAGTCCCCGAAAGTCGCAACAGCTCTTATTAAACGCTATCTTAATGCGAATTCAGCATCCAATTGCTCTAGCAAGGGCATAGAGATTATTTCTTTTGCAATACTGGTACTCGTAAAAAACAATAGAAGTGCAACTTAAGCTTTATGTTTCAATGTGGCCATTTTCAAGTGCATAATCTGAAATATACACACTCTACGAATACCTTAGAGTGTTATTAGGAGAGCCAGCTGTAGTAAATTGTTCATATCGTAGTTGATGGGTGCCACGAATACGGATAAAATACAATAAAATGTGATAAAAGTTCCCGGAAGTCGCAACAGCACTTATTAAACGCTATCTTAATGCTAATTCGGCATCCAATTGCTCTAGCAAGAGCATAGAGATTATTTCTTTTGCAATACTGGTACTCGTAAAACACAATAGAAGTGCAACTTAAACTTTATGTTTCAATGTGGCCATTTTCAAGAACATAATCTGAAATATACACACTCTACGAATACCTTAGAGTGTTATTAGGAGAGCCAGCTGTAGTAAATTGTTTATATCGTGGTTGATGGGTGCCACGAATACGGATAAGATACAATCAAATGTGATAAAAGTCCCCGGAAGTCGCAACAGCACTTATTAAACGCTATCTTCATGCTAATTCGGCATCCAATTGCTCTAGCAAGGGCATAGAGATATTTCTTTTGCAATACTGGTACTCGTAAAACACAATAGAAGTGCAACTTAAGCTGTATGGTTTCACGTGGAAATTTTCAAGTGCATAATCTGAAAAATACACACTCTACGAACACCTCAGAGTGTTATTAGGAGAGCCAGCTGTAGTAAATTGTTCATATTGTGGTTGATGGGTGCCATGAATACGGGTATAATACAATAAAATGTGATAACAGTCTGCGGAAGTCGCAACAGCACTTATTAAATGCTATCTTAATGCAAATTCAGCAACCAATTGCTCTAGCAAAGGCATAGAGATTATTCCTTTTGCAATACTGGTACTCGTAAAACACAATAGAAGTGCAACTTAAGCTTTATGTTTCAATGTGGCCATTTTCAAGTGCATAATCTGAAACATACACACTCTACGAATACCTTACAGTGTTATTAGGAGAGCCAGCTGTAGTAAATTGTTCATATCGTGGTTGATGGGTGCCACGAATACGGATAAAATACAATAAAATGTGATTATTTCCTTCATATTCATAATAATGCGTAATCACCATGGTTTCTGTCAGTATAATAATGACTAAAATTCAGACGTCAAAATTTAACTGCGGTTAAATTTATGTCAAAATTTAATCGCTTGTGCATAATTTTAACATGATTATTAAAGGTGCTTCACCCACTGAATTTGATCTATTTATTCAGGAAATAATTACTCCGAACATCCCGCGTGCATGTAAACTAGCCTGAATAAATTTTGACGATTTTCTGTCAGAATGTTTTGCTCTGAAGAAATATATCTCGTAAATTTTCCGCTTCAAAATCCCTTGTGCTGCGCACTCGGGATTCTCGTTGAGCGGCAAATTTACTTGACAAATTTCTTAGCAAAACATTCTGACAGAAACGCCAAAATTTAATCGGCTATTTTAATGCACTTGGGATGTTACTGTTGATAAAAGTCCCCGGAAGTCGCAACAGCACTTATTAAACGCTATCTTAATGCGAATTCAGCATCCAATTGCTCTAGCAAGGGCATAGAGATTATTTCTTTTGCAATACTGGTACTAGCAATACAGAATTGGAGTGCAACTTGAGTTTTAAGTTTCGATGTGGCCATTTCCAAAGGCCGATCTGGAAACAGAGGTCGATGAAGAAACGGAAGCCGATCTGGAAATGGAGGCCGATGGAGAAACGGAAGACGATTTAGAAACAGAGGTCAAAAAACAAACGGAGGCCGATCCGGGAACGGAGGCCGATAAAGAAGCGGAAGCCGATCTGGAAATGGAGGCCGATGGAGAAACGGAAACCGATGTGGAAACGGAGGCCGATCTGGAAACGGAATCCGATGGAGAAACGGAGGCCGATCTGGAAACGGAGGCCGATGGAGAAACGGAGGCCGATCTGGAAACGGAAGCCAATTGAGAAACGGAGGCCGATCTGGAAACGGAGGCCGATGAAGAAACGGGGGCCGATCTGGATACGGAGGCCGGTGGAAATGCGAAGGCCGATATAGAAACGGAGGCCGATCTGGAAACGGAGGCCGATGGAGAAACGGAGGCCGATCTGGAAACGGAAGCTAATGGAGAAACGGAGGCTGATAGAGAAACGGAGGCCGAACATGAAACGAAGGATGATGGAGAAACGGAGGGCGATCTGAAAACGGAGGCCGATAGAGAAACAGAGGCCGGTCTGAAAACGGAGGCCGATGGAGAAACGGAAACCGATCTAGCAAATGAAGCTAATGGAGAAACGGGGATCGATGGAGAAACGGAGGCCGATTTGGAAAAGGAGGCCGACAGAGAAACGGAGGCCGATCTGGAAACGGAGGCCGATGGAGAAACGGAGGCCGATCTGGAAACGGAAGCTAATGGAGAAACGGAGGCTGATAAAGAGACGGAGGCCGAACATGAAACGAAGGATGATGGAGAAGCGGAGGGCGATCTGAAAACGGAGGCCGATAGAGAAACAGAGGCCGGTCTGAAAACGGAGGCCGATGGAGAAACGGAAACCGATCTAGCAAATGAAGCTAATGGAGAAACGGGGATCGATGGAGAAACGGAGGCCGAACTGGAAAAGGAGGCCGACAGAGAAACGGAGGCCGATCTGGAAACGGAGGCCAATAGAGAAACGGAGGCCGATCAAGAAACGGAGGATGATGGAGAAACGAAGGCCGATCAAGAAAAGGAAACTAATGGAGAAGTTGAGGCCGATAGAAAAATGTAGGCGAATCTGAAAACGAAGGCCGATAAAGAAACGGAGGCCGATGGAGAAACGGAAGTCGATCTGGAAAAGGAAGCAAATGGAGAAACGGATGCCGATCTGGAAACGGAGGGCGATAAAGAAACGGATGTCGATCTGGAAACGGGGGCCGCTAGAAAAACGGAGCCGATCTGGAATCGAAGGCCGATGGATAAACAAAGGCCGATCTGAAAACGGAGGACAATGGAGAAACGGAGACCGATATGAAAACGGAGGCCGATAGAGAAACGGAGGCCGATGTGGATACGTAGGCCGATTGAGAAAGGGAAGCCGTTCTGGTAACGGGGGCCGCTAGAGAAACGGAGCCAATCTGGAATCGAAGGCCGATGGATAAACAAAGGCCGATTTGGAAACGGAGGCCGATGGAGAAACGCAGACCGATCTGGAAACGGGGGCCGATGGAGAAACGGGGCCGATCTGGAAACGGAGGCCGATGGAGAAGCGAAGGTTGATATAGAAACGGAGGCCGATCTGAAAACGGAGGCCGATGGAGAAACGGAGACCGATCTAGCAAATGAAGCTAATGGAGAGACGGGGACCGATCTGGTAACGGGGGCCGATGGAGAAACGGAGGCCGATCTGGGAACGGAGGCCGATGGAGAAACGGAGGTCGCTCTAGAAAAAGAAGCTAATGAAGAAACGGAAGCCGATAAAGAAACGGAGGTCGATTAAGAAACGGAGGATAATGGAGACACGGAGGCCGATCTAGAAAAAGGAACTAATAGAGAAGCGGAGGCCGATAGAAAAATGGAGGCAAATCTGGAAACGACGGCCGATAAAGAAATGGAGGCCGATGGAGAAACGGAAGTCGATCTGGAAAAGGAAGCAAATCGAGAAACGGATGTCGATCTGGAAACGGAAGCTAATGGAGAAACGGAGGCCGATAGGGAAACGGAGGCCGAACACGAAACGAAGGATGATGGAGAAACGGAAGGTGATCTGAAAACGGAGGCCGATATAGAAACAGAGGCCGGTCTGGAAACGGAGACTGATGGAGAAACGGAGACCGATCTAGCAAATGAAGCTAATGGAGAAACGGGGACCGATCTGGAAACGGGGGCCGATGGAGAAACGGAGGCCGATCTGGAAACGGAGGCCGACAGAGAAACGGAGGTCGATCTGGGAACGGAGGCCGATGGAGAAACGGAGGTCGCTCTAGAAAAAGAAGCTAATGAAGACACGGAAGCCGATAGAAAAATGGAGGCAAATCTGGAAACGAAGGCCGATAAAGAAACGGAGGCCGATAGAGAAACGGAAGTCGATCTGGAAAAGGAAGCAAATGGAGAAACGAATGTCGATCTGGAAACGGGGGCCGCTAGAGAAACGGAGCTCGATCAAGAAACGGAGGATGATGGAGAAACGGAGGCCGATCTAGAAAAAGGAACTAATGGAGAAGCGGAGGCCGATAGAAAAATGGAGGCAAATCTGGAAACGAAGGCCGATAAAGAAACGGAGGCCGATAGAGAAACGGAAGTCGATCTGGAAAAGGAAGCAAATGGAGAAACGGATGTCGATCTGAAAACGGGGGCCGCTAGAGAAACGGAGCCGATCTGGAAACGAAGGCCGATGGATAAACGAAGGCCGATCTGAAAACGGAGGACAATGGAGAAACGGAGACCGATGTGGATACGTAGGCCGATTGAGAAACGGAAGCCGTTCTAGAAACGGAGGCCGATACAGACGCGGAGTCCGATATAGAAACGTCGGCCGATGGAGAAACGGAGGCCGATGTGGAAACGGAGGCCGATCTGAGAACGGAGGCCGATGGAAAAACGGAGGGCGATATGGAAGCGGAGGCCGATGGAATAACGGAGGCCGGTCTGTAAACGGAGGTCGATAGAGAACCGGAGGCCGATCTGAAAACGGGGGCCCAAAAGAGAAACGGGGCCGATTTGGAAACGGGGACCGATGGAGAAACGGAGGCCGAGCTGGAAACGGAGGCCTATCTAGAGACGGATACCGATGAAGAAGCGAAGGCCAATCAGGAAACGGATGCCGATCTGGAAACGGAGGCCGATGGAGAAACGGAGACCGATCTGGAAACCGACGCCGATGGAGAAACCGAGGCCGATCTGGAAACGGAGGCCGATGAAGAAACGGAGGCCGATCTGGAAACGGAGGGGGATGGAGAAACGGAGGCCGATCTGGAAACGGAAGCCGATGGAGAAACGGAGCACGATCTGGAAACGGAGGCCGTTGGAGAAACGGAGACCGATCTGAAAACGGAGGCCGATGGAGAAACGGAGACCGATCTGGAAACGGAAGCCGATGGAGAAACGGAGCACGATCTGGAAACGGAGGCCGTTGGAGAAACGGAGACCGATCTGAAAACGGAGGCCGATGGAGAAACGGAGGCCGATCTGGAAACGGAGGGCGATGGAGAAACGGAGGCCCATCTGGAAACGGAGGCCGATGGAGAAACGGAACCCGATAGAGAAACGGAGGCCGATCTGGAAACGGAAGCCGATGGAGACGCGGAGTCCGATATAGAAACGGCGGCCGATGGAGAAACGGAGCACGATGTGGAAACGGAGGCCGATCTGACAACGGAGGCCGATCTGGAAACGGAGGCCAATAGAGAAACCGAGGCCGATCTGGAAACGGAGGCCGATGAAGAAACGGAGGCCGATGGAGAAACGGAGGCCGATATGGAAACGGAGGCCGATGTACAAACGGATGGCAATCTGGAACCGGTGGCCGGTAGAGAAACAGAGCCGATCTGGAAACGGAGGCCGATGTAAAAACGAAGGCCGGTCTGTAAACGGAGGTCGATAGAGAACCGGAGGCCGATCTGAAAACAGGGGCCGATAGAGAAATCGAGGCCGATCTGGAAACGGGGACCGATGGCAAAACGGAGGCCGATCTGGAAACGGAAGCCGTTGGAGAAACGGAGACCGATCTGAAAACGGAGGCCGATGGAGAAACGGAGGCCGATCTGGAAACGGAGGGCGATGGAGAAACGGAGGCCCATCTGGAAACGGAGGCCGATGGAGAAACGGAACCCGATAGAGAAACGGAGGCCGATCTGGAAACGGAAGCCGATGGAGACGCGGAGTCCGATATAGAAACGGCGGCCGATGGAGAAACGGAGCACGATGTGGAAACGGAGGCCGATCTGACAACGGAGGCCGATGGAGAAACGGAAGCCGATATGGAAACGGGGGCCGATGGAGAAACGGAGGCCGATATGGAAACGGAAGCCGATAGAGAAATGGAGGCCGATCTTGAAACGGGGGCCGATGGAGCAACTGAGTCCGATCTGGGAACGGAGGCCGATGGAGAAACGGAGCACGATCTGGAAGCGAAGGCCGATGGAAAAACGGAGGCCGATCTGGAGACGGAGGCCGATTGAGAAACGGAGAACGATCTTGAAACGGAGGCCGATGGAGAAACGGAAGCCGATCTGGAAACGGAGGCCGATGGAGTAACGGAGGCCGATCTGGAAACGGAGGCCAATAGAGAAACCGAGGCCGATCTGGAAACGGAGGCCGATGAAGAAACGGAGGCCGATGGAGAAACGGAGGCCGATATGGAAACGGAGGCCGATGTACAAACGGATGGCAATCTGGAACCGGTGGCCGGTAGAGAAACAGAGCCGATCTGGAAACGGAGGCCGATGTAAAAACGAAGGCCGGTCTGTAAACGGAGGTCGATAGAGAACCGGAGCCCGATCTGAAAACAGGGGCCGATAGAGAAATCGAGGCCGATCTGGAAACGGGGACCGATGGCAAAACGGAGGCCGATCTGGAAACGGAAGCCGTTAGATAAAGGGAGGCCGATCTGGAAACGGAGGCCGATGGAGAAACAGAGGTCGATCTAGAAACGGAGGTCGAGGGAGAAACGGAAGCCTATCTAGAGACGGAGGCCGATGAAGAAGCGAAAGACGATCTGGAAATGGAGGCCGATGGAGAAACGGAATCCGATGTGGAAACGGAGGCCGATAAAGAAGCGGAAGCCGATCTGGAAATGGAGGCCGATGGAGAAACGGAAGCCGATGTGGAAACGGAGGCCGATCTTAAAACGGAGGCCGATGGAGAAACGTAGGCCGATACAGAAACGGAGGCCGATCTGGAAAAGGAAGCCAATGGAGAAACAGAGGCCGATCTGGAAACATAGGCCGATGGAGAAACGGAGGCCGATTTGGAAACGGAGGCCGATGGAGAAACGCAGACCGATCTGGAAACGGAGGCCGATGGAGAAACGGGGGCCGATCTGGAAACGGAGGCCGATGGAGAAGCGAAGGTTGATATAGAAACGGAGGCCGATCTGAAAACGGAGGCCGATCTGAAAACGGAGGCCGATGGAGAAACGGAGACCTATCTAGAAAAAGGAACTAATGGAGAAGCGGAGGCCGATATAAAAATGGAGGCAAATCTGGAAACGAAGGCCGATAAAGAAACGGAGGCCGATAGAGAAACGGAAGTCGATCTGGAAAAGGAAGCAAATGGAGAAACGAATGTCGATCTGGAAACGGGGGCCGCTAGAGAAACGGAGGTCGATCAAGAAACGGAGGATGATGGAGAAACGGAGGCCGATCTAGAAAAAGGAACTAATGGAGAAGCGGAGGCCGATAGAAAAATGGAGGCAAATCTGGAAACGAAGGCCGATAAAGAAACGGAGGCCGATAGAGAAACGGAAGTCGATCTGGAAAAGGAAGCAAATGGAGAAACGGATGTCGATCTGGAAACGGGGGCCGCTAGAGAAACGGAGCCGATCTGGAAACGAAGGCCGATGGATAAACGAAGGCCGATCTGAAAACGGAGGACAATGGAGAAACGGAGACCGATATGAAAACGGAGGCCGATAGAGAAACGGAGGCCGATGTGGATACGTAGGCCGATTGAGAAACGGAAGCCGTTCTGGAAACGGAGGCCGATACAGACGCGGAGTCCGATATAGAAACGTCGGCCGATGGAGAAACGGAGGCCGATGTGGATACGTAGGCCGATTGAGAAACGAAAGCCGTTCTGGAAACGGAGGCCGATACAGACGCGGAGTCCGATATAGAAACGTCGGCCGATGGAGAAACGGAGGCCGATCTGAAAACGGGGCCCCAAAAGAGAAACGGGGCCGATTTGGAAACGGGGACCGATGGAGAAACGGAGGCCGAGCTGGAAACGGAGGCCGATGGAAAAACGGAGGGCGATATGGAAGCGGAGGCCGATGGAGTAACGGAGGCCGGTCTGTAAACGGAGGTCGATAGAGAACCGGAGGCCGATCTGAAAACGGGGGCCCAAAAGAGAAACGGGGCCGATTTGGAAACGGGGACCGATGGAGAAACGGAGGCCGAGCTGGACACGGAGGCCTATCTAGAGACGGAGGCCAATGAAGAAGCGAAGGCCAATCAGGAAACGGATGCCGATCTCGAAACGGAGGCCGATGGAGAAACGGAGACCGATCTGGAAACCGAGGCCGATGGAGAAACCGAGGCCGATCTGGAAACGGAGGCCGATGAAGAAACGGAGGCCGATCTGGAAACGGAGGGCGATGGAGAAACGGAGGCCGATCTGAAAACGGAGGCCGATGGAGAAACGGAGACCGATCTGGAAACGGAGGCCAATGGAGAAACGGAGGCCGATCTGGAAACGGAGGCCGATGGAGAAACGGAGACCGATCTGGAAACGGAGGCCGATGGAGAAACGGAGGGCGATCTGGAAACGGATGCCGTTGGAAAAACGGAGACCGATCTGAAAACGGAGGCCGATGAAGAAACGGAGGCCGATCTGGAAACGGAGGGCGATGGAGAAACGGAGGCCGATCTGGAAACGGAGGCCGATGGAGAAACGGAGCCCGATAGAGAAACGGAGGCCGATCTGGAAACGGAAGCCGATGGAGACGCGGAGTCCGATATAGAAACGGCGGCCGATGGAGAAACGGAGGCCGATGTGGAAACGGAGGCCGATCTGAGAACGGAGGCCGATGGAGAAACGGAGGCCGATATGGAAACGGAGCCCGATGTACAAACGGATGGCAATCTGGAACCGGTGGCCGGTAGAGAAACAGAGCCGATCTGGAAACGGAGGCCAATGTAAAAACGAAGGCCGGTCTGTATACGGAAGCCGTTAGAGAAAGGAAAGCCGATCTGGAAACGGAGGCCGATGGAGAAACGGAGGCCGAGCTGGAAACGGAGGCCTATCTAGAGACGGATACCGATGAAGAAGCGAAGGCCAATCAGGAAACGCATGCCGATCTGGAAACGGAGGCCGATGGAGAAACGGAGACCGATCTGGAAACCGACGCCGATGGAGAAACCGAGGCCGATCTGGAAACGGAGGCCGATGAAGAAACGGAGGCCGATCTGGAAACGGAGGGGGATGGAGAAACGGAGGCCGATCTGAAAACGGAGGCCGATGGAGAAACGGAGACCGATCTGGAAACGGAAGCCGATGGAGAAACGGAGCACGATCTGGAAACGGAGGCCGTTGGAGAAACGGAGACCGATCTGAAAACGGAGGCCGATGGAGAAACGGAGGCCGATCTGGAAACGGAGGGCGATGGAGAAACGGAGGCCGATCTGGAAACGGAGGCCGATGAAGAAACGGAGGCCGATCTGGAAACGGAGGTCGATAGAGAACCGGAGGCCGATCTGAAAACGGGGGCCCAAAAGAGAAACGGGGCCGATTTGGAAACGGAGACTGATGGAGAAACGGAGGCCGAGCTGGAAACGGAGGCCTATCTAGAGACGGATACCGATGAAGAAGCGAAGGCCAATCAGGAAACGGATGCCGATCTGGAAACGGAGGCCGATGGAGAAACGGAGACCGATCTGGAAACCGACGCCGATGGAGAAACCGAGCCCGATCTGGAAACGGAGGCCGATGAAGAAACGGAGGCCGATCTGGAAACGGAGGGGGATGGAGAAACGGAGGCCGATCTGAAAACGGAGGCCGATGGAGAAACGGAGACCGATCTGGAAACGGAAGCCGATGGAGAAACGGAGCACGATCTGGAAACGGAGGCCGTTGGAGAAACGGAGACCGATCTGAAAACGGAGGCCGATGGAGAAACGGAGGCCGATCTGGAAACGGAGGGCGATGGAGAAACGGAGGCCCATCTGGAAACGGAGGCCGATGGAGAAACGGAACCCGATAGAGAAACGGAGGCCGATCTGGAAACGGAAGCCGATGGAGACGCGGAGTCCGATATAGAAACGGCGGCCGATGGAGAAACGGAGCACGATGTGGAAACGGAGGCCGATCTGAGAACGGAGGCCGATGGAGAAACGGAAGCCGATATGGAAACGGAGGCCGATGTACAAACGGATGGCAATCTGGAACCGGTGGCCGGTAGCGAAACAGAGCCGATCTGGAAACGGAGGCCGATGTAAAAACGAAGGCCGGTCTGTATACGGAAGTCGATAGAGAACCGGAGGCCGATCTGAAAACAGGGGCTGATAGAGAAATCGAAGCCGATCTGGAAACGGGGACCGATGGCAAAACGGAGGCCGATCTGGAAACGGAAGCCGTTAGAGAAAGGGAAGCCGATCTGGAAACGGAGGCCGATGGAGAAACGGAGGCCGAGCTGGAAACGGAGGCCTATCTAGAGACGGATACCGATGAAGAAGCGAAGGCCAATCAGGAAACGGATGCCGATCTGGAAACGGAGGCCGATGGAGAAACGGAGACCGATCTGGAAACCGACGCCGATGGAGAAACCGAGGCCGATCTGGAAACGGAGGCCGATGAAGAAACGGAGGCCGATCTGGAAACGGAGGGGGATGGAGAAACGGAGGCCGATCTGAAAACGGAGGCCGATGGAGAAACGGAGACCGATCTGGAAACGGAAGCCGATGGAGAAACGGAGCACGATCTGGAAACGGAGGCCGTTGGAGAAACGGAGACCGATCTGAAAACGGAGGCCGATGGAGAAACGGAGGCCGATCTGGAAACGGAGGGCGATGGAGAAACGGAGGCCGATCTGGAAACGGAGGCCGATGAAGAAACGGAGGCCGATCTGTATACGGAAGCCGTTAGAGAAAGGAAAGCCGATCTGGAAACGGAGGCCGATGGAGAAACGGAGGCCGAGCTGGAAACGGAGGCCTATCTAGAGACGGATACCGATGAAGAAGCGAAGGCCAATCAGGAAACGGATGCCGATCTGGAAACGGAGGCCGATGGAGAAACGGAGACCGATCTGGAAACCGACGCCGATGGAGAAACCGAGACCGATCTGGAAACGGAGGCCGATGAAGAAACGGAGGCCGATCTGGAAACGGAGGGGGATGGAGAAACGGAGGCCGATCTGAAAACGGAGGCCGATGGAGAAACGGAGACCGATCTGGAAACGGAAGCCGATGGAGAAACGGAGCACGATCTGGAAACGGAGGCCGTTGGAGAAACGGAGACCGATCTGAAAACGGAGGCCGATGGAGAAACGGAGGCCGATCTGGAAACGGAGGGCGATGGAGAAACGGAGGCCGATCTGGAAACGGAGGCCGATGAAGAAACGGAGGCCGATCTGGAAACGGAGGTCGATAGAGAACCGGAGGCCGATCTGAAAACGGGGGCCCAAAAGAGAAACGGGGCCGATTTGGAAACGGAGACTGATGGAGAAACGGAGGCCGAGCTGGAAACGGAGGCCTATCTAGAGACGGATACCGATGAAGAAGCGAAGGCCAATCAGGAAACGGATGCCGATCTGGAAACGGAGGCCGATGGAGAAACGGAGACCGATCTGGAAACCGACGCCGATGGAGAAACCGAGGCCGATCTGGAAACGGAGGCCGATGAAGAAACGGAGGCCGATCTGGAAACGGAGGGGGATGGAGAAACGGAGGCCGATCTGAAAACGGAGGCCGATGGAGAAACGGAGACCGATCTGGAAACGGAAGCCGATGGAGAAACGGAGCACGATCTGGAAACGGAGGCCGTTGGAGAAACGGAGACCGATCTGAAAACGGAGGCCGATGGAGAAACGGAGGCCGATCTGGAAACGGAGGGCGATGGAGAAACGGAGGCCCATCTGGAAACGGAGGCCGATGGAGAAACGGAACCCGATAGAGAAACGGAGGCCGATCTGGAAACGGAAGCCGATGGAGACGCGGAGTCCGATATAGAAACGGCGGCCGATGGAGAAACGGAGCACGATGTGGAAACGGAGGCCGATCTGAGAACGGAGGCCGATGGAGAAACGGAAGCCGATATGGAAACGGAGGCCGATGTACAAACGGATGGCAATCTGGAACCGGTGGCCGGTAGCGAAACAGAGCCGATCTGGAAACGGAGGCCGATGTAAAAACGAAGGCCGGTCTGTATACGGAAGTCGATAGAGAACCGGAGGCCGATCTGAAAACAGGGGCCGATAGAGAAATCGAAGCCGATCTGGAAACGGGGACCGATGGCAAAACGGAGGCCGATCTGGAAACGGAAGCCGTTAGAGAAAGGGAAGCCGATCTGGAAACGGAGGCCGATGGAGAAACGGAGGTCGATCTAGAAACGGAGGTCGAGGGAGAAACGGAAGCCTATCTAGAGACGGAGGCCGATGAAGAAACGGAAGCCGATCTGGAAACGGAGGCCGATGGAGTAACGGAGGCCGATATGGAAACGGAGGCCAATAGAGAAACCGAGGCCGATCTGAAAACGGAGGCCGATGAAGAAACGGAGGCCGATGGATAAACGGAATCCGATATGGAAACGGAGGCCGATGTACAAACGGATGGCAATCTGGAACCGGTGGCCGGTAGAGAGACAGAGCCGATCTGGAAACGTAGGCCGATGGAGAAACGGAAGCCGATCTGGAAACGGAGGGCGATGGGGAAACGGAGCCCAATCTGGAAACGGAGGCCGATCTGAGAACGGAGGCCGATGGAGAAACGGAGGCCGATATGGAAACGGAAGCCGATAGAGAAATGGAGGCCGATCTTGAAACGGGGGCCGATGGAGCAACTGAGTCCGATCTGGGAACGGAGGCCGATGGAGAAACGGAGCACGATCTGGAAGCGAAGGCCGATGGAGAAACGGGCGCCGATCTGGAAACGGCGGCCGATAGAGAAACGGAGGCCGATCTGGAAACGGAGGCCGATGGAAAAACGGAGGCCGATCTGGAGACGGAGGTCGATTGAGAAACGGAGAACGATCCTGAAACGGAGGCCGATGGAGAAACGGAAGCCGATCTGGAAACGGAGGCCGATGGAGTAACGGAGGCCAATCTGAAAACGGAGGCCGATGGAGAAACGGAGACCGATCTGGAAACGGAGGCCGATGGAGAAACGGAGGCCGATCTGGAAACTGAGGCCGATGGAGAAACGGAGACCGATCTGGAAACGGAGGCCGATGGAAAAACGGAGCACGATCTGGAAACGGAGGCCGTTGGAGAAACGGAGACCGATCTGACAACGGAGGCCGATGGAGAAACGGAGGCCGATCTGGAAACGGAGGGCGATGGAGAAACGGAGACCGATCTGGAAACGGAGGCCGATGGAGAAACGGAGCCCGATAGAGAAACGGAGGCCGATCTGGAAACGGAAGCCGATGGAGACGCGGAGTCCGATATAGAAACGGCGGCCGATGGAGAAACGGAGCACGATGTGGAAACGGAGGCCGATGGAGAAACGGAGGCCGATATGGAAACGGAGGCCGATGTACAAACTAATGGCAATCTGGAACCGGTGGCCGGTAGCGAAACAGAGCCGATCTGGAAACGGAGGCCGATGTAAAAACGAAGGCCGGTCTGTATACGGAAGTCGATAGAGAACCGGAGGCCGATCTGAAAACAGGGGCCGATAGAGAAATCGAAGCCGATCTGGAAACGGGGACCGATGGCAAAACGGAGGCCGATCTGGAAACGGAAGCCGTTAGAGAAAGGGAGGCCGATCTGGAAACGGAGGCCGATGGAGAAACGGAGGTCGATCTAGAAACGGAGGTCGAGGGAGAAACGGAAGCCTATCTAGAGACGGAGGCCGATGAAGAAACGGAAGCCGATCTGGAAACGGAGGCCGATGGAGTAACGGAGGCCGATCTGGAAACGGAGGCCAATAGAGAAACCGAGGCCGATCTGGAAACGGAGGCCGATGAAGAAACGGAGGCCGATGGAGAAACGGAGGCCGATATGGAAACAGAGGCCGATGTACAAACGGATGGCAACCTTTAACCGGTGGCCGGTAGAGAAACAGAGCCGATCTGGAAACGTAGGCCGATGGAGAAACGGAGGCCGATCTAGAAACGGAGGGCGATGGGGAAACGGAGCCCAATCTGGAAACGGAGGCCGATCTGAGAACGGAGGCCGATGGAGAAACGGAGGCCGATATGGAAACGGAAGCCGATAGAGAAATGGAGGCCGATCTTGAAACGGGGGCCGATGGAGCAACTGAGTCTGATCTGGGAACGGAGGCCGATGGAGAAACGGAGCACGATCTGGAAGCGAAGGCCGATGGAAAAACGGAGGCCGATCTGGAGACGGAGGCCGATTGAGAAACGGAGAACGATCTTGAAACGGAGGCCGATGGAGAAACGGAAGCCGATCTGGAAACGGAGGCCGATGGAGTAACGGAGGCCGATCTGGAAACGGAGGCCAATAGAGAAGCCGAGGCCGATCTGGAAACGGAGGCCGATGAAGAAACGGAGGCCGATGGAGAAACGGAGGCCGATACAGAAGCGGAGGCCGATCTGGAAAAGGAAGCCAATGGAGAAACAGAGGCCGATCTGGAAACATAGGCCGATGGAGAAACGGAGGCCGATTTGGAAACGGAGGCCGATGGAGAAACGCAGACCGATCTGGAAACGGAGGCCGATGGAGAAACGGGGGCCGATCTGGAAACGGAGGCCGATGGAGAAGCGAAGGTTAATATAGAAACGGAGGCCGATCTGAAAACGGAGGCCGATCTGAAAACGGAGGCCGATGGAGAAACGGAGACCTATCTAGAAAAAGGAACTAATGGAGAAGCGGAGGCCGATATAAAAATGGAGGCAAATCTGGAAACGAAGGCCGATAAAGAAACGGAGGCCGATAGAGAAACGGAAGTCGATCTGGAAAAGGAAGCAAATGGAGAAACGAATGTCGATCTGGAAACGGGGGGCCGCTAGAGAAACGGAGGTCGATCAAGAAACGGAGGATGATGGAGAAACGGAGGCCGATCTAGAAAAAGGAACTAATGGAGAAGCGGAGGGCCGATAGAAAAATGGAGGCAAATCTGGAAACGAAGGCCGATAAAGAAACGGAGGCCGATAGAGAAACGGAAGTCGATCTGGAAAAGGAAGCAAATGGAGAAACGGATGTCGATCTGGAAACGGGGGCCGCTAGAGAAACGGAGCCGATCTGGAAACGAAGGCCGATGGATAAACGAAGGCCGATCTGAAAACGGAGGACAATGGAGAAACGGAGACCGATATGAAAACGGAGGCCGATAGAGAAACGGAGGCCGATGTGGATACGTAGGCCGATTGAGAAACGGAAGCCGTTCTGGAAACGGAGGCCGATACAGACGCGGAGTCCGATATAGAAACGTCGGCCGATGGAGAAACGGAGGCCGATGTGGATACGTAGGCCGATTGAGAAACGAAAGCCGTTCTGGAAACGGAGGCCGATACAGACGCGGAGTCCGATATAGAAACGTCGGCCGATGGAGAAACGGAGGCCGATCTGAAAACGGGGCCCCAAAAGAGAAACGGGGCCGATTTGGAAACGGGGACCGATGGAGAAACGGAGGCCGAGCTGGAAACGGAGGCCGATGGAAAAACGGAGGGCGATATGGAGGCGGAGGCCGATGGAGTAACGGAGGTCGATAGAGAACCGGAGGCCGATCTGAAAACGGGGGCCCAAAAGAAAAACGGGGCCGATTTGGAAACGGGGACCGATGGAGAAACGGAGGCCGAGCTGGAAACGGAGGCCTATCTAGAGACGGAGGCCAATGAAGAAGCGAAGGCCAATCAGGAAACGGATGCCGATCTGGAAACGGAGGCCGATGGAGAAACGGAGACCGATCTGGAAACCGAGGCCGATGGAGAAACCGAGGCCGATCTGGAAACGGAGGCCGATGAAGAAACGGAGGCCGATCTGGAAACGGAGGGCGATGGAGAAACGGAGACCGATCTGGAAACGGAGGCCAATGGAGAAACGGAAGCCTATCTGGAAACGGAGGCCGATGGAGAAACGGAGACCGATCTGGAAACGGAGGCCGATGGAGAAACGGAGGCGATCTGGAAACGGATGCCGTTGGAAAAACGGAGACCGATCTGAAAACGGAGGCCGATGAAGAAACGAAGGCCGATCTGGAAACGGAGGGCGATGGAGAAACGGAGGCCGATCTGGAAACGGAGGCCGGATGGAGAAACGGAGCCCGATAGAGAAACGGAGGCCGATCTGGAAACGGAAGCCGATGGAGACGCGGAGTCCGATATAGAAACGGCGGCCGATGGAGAAACAGAGGCCGATCTGAAAACGGAGGCCGATGGAGAAACGGAGACCGATCTGGAAACGGAGGCCAATGGAGAAACGGAGGCCGATCTGGAAACGGAGGCCGATGGAGAAACGGAGACCGATCTGGAAACGGAGGCCGATGGAGAAACGGAGGCGATCTGGAAACGGATGCCGTTGGAAAAACGGAGACCGATCTGAAAACGGAGGCCGAGGAAGAAACGAAGGCCGATCTGGAAACGGAGGGCGATGGAGAAACGGAGGCCGATCTGGAAACGGAGGCCGATGGAGAAACGGAGCCCGATAGAGAAACGGAGGCCGATCTGGAAACGGAAGCCGATGGAGACGCGGAGTCCGATATAGAAACGGCGGCCGATGGAGAAACGGAGGCCGATCTGGAAACGGAGGCCGATGGAGAAACGGAGCCCGATAGAGAAACGGAGGCCGATCTGGAAACGGAAGCCGATGGAGACGCGGAGTCCGATATAGAAACGTCGGCCGATGGAGAAACGGAGGCCGATGTGGATACGTAGGCCGATTGAGAAACGAAAGCCGTTCTGGAAACGGAGGCCGATACAGACGCGGAGTCCGATATAGAAACGTCGGCCGATGGAGAAACGGAGGCCGATCTGAAAACGGGGCCCCAAAAGAGAAACGGGGCCGATTTGGAAACGGGGACCGATGGAGAAACGGAGGCCGAGCTGGAAACGGAGGCCGATGGAAAAACGGAAGGCGATATGGAAGCGGAGGCCGATGGAGTAACGGAGGTCGATAGAGAACCGGAGGCCGATCTGAAAACGGGGGCCCAAAAGAGAAACGGGCCGATTTGGAAACGGGGACCGATGGAGAAACGGAGGCCGAGCTGGAAACGGAGGCCTATCTAGAGACGGAGGCCAATGAAGAAGCGAAGGCCAATCAGGAAACGGATGCCGATCTGGAAACGGAGGCCGATGGAGAAACGGAGACCGATCTGGAAACCGAGGCCGATGGAGAAACCGAGGCCGATCTGGAAACGGAGGCCGATGAAGAAACGGAGGCCGATCTGGAAACGGAGGGCGATGGAGAAACGGAGGCCGATCTGAAAACGGAGGCCGATGGAGAAACGGAGACCGATCTGGAAACGGAGGCCAATGGAGAAACGGAGGCCGATCTGGAAACGGAGGCCGATGGAGAAACGGAGACCGATCTGGAAACGGAGGCCGATGGAGAAACGAAGGCGATCTGGAAACGGATGCCGTTGGAAAAACGGAGACCGATCTGAAAACGGAGGCCGATGAAGAAACGGAGGCCGGTCTGGAAACGGAGGGCGATGGAGAAACGGAGGCCGATCTGGAAACGGAGGCCGATGGAGAAACGGAGCCCGATAGAGAAACGGAGGCCGATCTGGAAACGGAAGCCGATGGAGACGCGGAGTCCGATATAGAAACGGCGGCCGATGGAGAAACGGAGGCCGATGTGGAAACGGAGGCCGATCTGAGAACGGAGGCCGATGGAGAAACGGAGGCCGATATGGAAACGGAGGCCGATGTACAAACGGATGGCAATCTGGAACCGGTGGCCGGTAGAGAAACAGAGCCGATCTGGAAACGGAGGCCGATGTAAAAACGAAGGCCGGTCTGTATACGGAAGCCGTTAGAGAAAGGAAAGCCGATCTGGAAACGGAGGCCGATGGAGAAACAGAGGTCGATCTAGAAACGGAGGTTGAGGGAAAAACGGAAGCCTATCTAGAGACGGAGGCCGATGAAGAAACGAAAGCCGATCTGGAAACGGAGGGGGATGGAGAAACGGAGGCCGATCTGGAAACGGAGGACGATGGGGAAACGGAGCCCAATCTGGAAACGGAGGCCGATCTGAGAACGGAGGCCGATGGAGAAACGGAGGCCGATGTGGAAACGGAAGCCGATAGAGAAATGGAGGCCGATCTTGAAAACGGGGGCCGATGGAGAAACTGAGTCCGATCTGAGAACGGAGGCCGATGGAGAAACGGAGCACGATCTGGAAGCGAAGGCCGATGGAGAAACGGGCGCCGATCTGGAAACGGTGGCCGATAGAGAAACGGAGGCCGATCTGGAAACGGAGGCCGATGGAAAAACGGAGGCCGATCTGGAGACGGAGGCCGATTGAGAAACGGAGAACGATCTTGAAACGGAGGCCGATGGAGAAACGGAAGCCGATCTGGAAACGGAGGCCGATGGAGTAACGGAGGCCGATCTGGAAACGGAGGCCAATAGAGAAACCGAGGCCGATCTGGAAACGGAGGCCGATAAAGAAACGGAGGCCGATGGAGAAGCGGAGGCCGATATGGAAACGGAGGCCGATGTACAAACGGATGGCAATCTGGAACCGGTGGCCGGTAGAGAAACAGAGCCGATCTGGAAACGGAGGCCGATGTAAAAACGAAGGCCGGTCTGTAAACGGAGGTCGATAGAGAACCGGAGGCCGATCTGAAAACAGGGGCCGATAGAGAAATCGAGGCCGATCTGGAAACGGGGACCGATGGCAAAACGGAGGCCGATCTGGAAACGGAAGCCGATGGAGAAACGGAGGCCGATCTGGAAACGGAGGACGATGGGGAAACGGGGCCCAATCTGGAAACGGAGGCCGATCTGAGAACGGAGGCAGATGAAGAAACGGAGGCCGATATGGAAACGGAAGCCGATAGAGAAATGGAGGCCGATCTTGAAACGGGGGCCGATGGAGCAACGGAGAACGATCTGGGAACGGAGGCCGATGGAGAAACGGAGCATGATCTGGAAGCGAAGGCCGATGGAGAAACGGGCGCCGATCTGGAAACGGCGGCCGATAGAGAAACGGAGGCCGATCTGAAAACGGAGGCCGATGGAGAAACGGAGACCGATCTGGAAACGGAGGCCAATGGAGAAACGGAGGCCGATCTGGAAACGGAGGCCGATGGAGAAACGGAGACCGATCTGGAAACGGAGGCCGATGGAGAAACGGAGGCGATCTGGAAACGGAGGCCAATAGAGAAACCGAGGCCGATTTGGAAACGCAGGCCGATGGAAAAACGGAAGCCCATCTGGGAAAGGAAGTTAATGGAGAAACAAAGGCCAAATTGGAAACGGGAGCCGATGGAGAAACGGAAGCCGATCTGGAAACCGAGGCCGATAGAGAAACGGAGGCCGATCTGGAAACGGAGGCCAATAGAGAAACCGAGGCCGATCTGAAAACGCAGGGCTATGGAGAAACGGAAGCCCATCTGGAAAAGGAAGTTAATGGAGGAACGAAGGCCGATCTGGAAACGGGAGCCGATGGAGAAACGGTAGCCGATCTGGAAACCGAGGCCGATAGAGAAACGGAGGCCGATCTGGAAACGGAGGCCGATGGAGAAACGGAGGCCGATAGAAGCTGATGGAGAAACGGAGGCCGATCTGGAAACGGAGGCCGATGGAGAAACGGAGGCCGATCTGAAAACGGTGGCCGATGGATAAACGGAAGCCGATCTGGAAACAGAGGCCAAAAAAACGTAGGCCGATCAGGAAACGGAGGCCGATAAAGAAACGGAAGCCGATCTGGAAACGGAGGCCGATGGGGAAACGGAGGCGGATCTGGAAAAGGAATCTAATGGAGAAACGGAGGCCGATGGAGAAACGGAGTCCGATCTGGAGCCGACCTAAATAGAATAATTATAGCCAGAATAAGCGTGCCATCACTAACAGGTGCTCAATAGCTACCTAAGAATTGACTGCAGTGGTAATAGCTCTTCTAGTAGTATATTTAGAAATCATTTAACCATATATCAATACCAAATCAATTTTTTCTGCATTCAAAAGTTTCAAGTTAAACAGTTCAGTATTCAGGTACGTTAAAACGTCTGAAAAGCACGTTTTGTTTTAAAATTTCAAAAGTTACCTAATACATTTTTAATAACTATTTGTATTACTAGGGAGGAAAAGGTATCATTCCCTCCTGCAGATATAGTTTAATTCTTCATAGTTTGCAAGAACAGTACCTAATCAATTTATTGTAATCATGCAAGGGATGAAATGACGTTTTAGTCCAGAGTTATACATACAACACTTTTACATTTTATGATGAGACTATCTCTTGTAATCAGCTACATTCAAAAATATTTAAATATGAAAACCAGGATTCTAGTTGATTTATAATGATAGGTTCTTCCGGCTTATGCCGTGGTCGTCGATTTGAACTTGACGTTTCGCTGCTCATGCTGTCAGCTTCTTCAGAAGTTTTCTAAAGACTGATGTTGGTGCCTTTTGCTCCTGGTTATATACCGAGGAGTCGTTACGGTTGGCTGCTCATGTAGGTCTTGTATGTTATTCGGATTTGTGGCTTTTCCGCTTGGTTGCTCACGTGAAACTTGTTTATGGATGGATTGGTTTTGCAGAACTACCTTCCATGTGTTACTAAGGCGATAGCCGTCTTCTCGATTGAAATTGTTTGGATTTTTAATAATTTCTAGGGATTCCCGAATAACACGAGGGAAGTATTTTTTAGTTCTGGCTAGTATATTTACGGAGTCGTAATTTATTCTGTAGTCCCCTGGTCCTAATAAGTGGCTGACAAACGGGAAGAAGCATCCAATGTCGAATAAAAAAACACCAGAGCCACACACGACTTGGAAACATACAAAAATCAGCCATCGCAGAACACTTATTAGGACCAGGGGACCACAGATTAAATTATGACTCCGTAAACATACTAGCCAGAACTAAAAAATACTTCCCTCGTGTTATTCGGGAATCTCTAGAAATTATTAAAAATCCAAACAATTTCAATCGAGAAGACAGCTATCGCCTTAGTAACACATGGAAGGTAGCTCTGCAAAACCAATCCATCCATAAACAAGTTTCACGTGAGCAACCAAGCGGAAAAGCGACAAATCCGAATAACATACAAGATCTACATGAGCAACCAACCGTAACGACTCCTCGGTATATAACCAGGAGCAAAAGGCACCAACATCGGTCTTTAGAACACTTCTGAAGAAGCTGACAGCATGAGCAGCGAAACGTCAAGTTCAAATCGACGACCACGGCATAACCCGGAAGAACCTATCATTATGGACAACGGCCGTGAAAGCCTGCATTCGACTAGTTGATTTATTATTAATAATAATAACATTGTCTCCCGTCTCTAATGGCAACGGCAGTCAATGTATTATATTCCCTCCCACTGCCATTAGAAACCAACCAGGGACCCAAACGTATATTTTCCCTATACCCCTAACAGGTGACAGAAAATGTCACTTTCGTATAAAGGGGTAAAAAAAGTATTTTCGAACAGAGCCAACAAAAAATTCTCAAGTTGGATCGTTCTTCTACAAAATCTAAATAGAAATTTGCTGTCAAACATTTAAGAAATCCAATGCTCCACCCTGTTTACTTAGGTAAGTTACATATTTTCGTCATTCAGCCTCATGTTAAACGTATTTAATAATAGATTGTTCTACAAGTTAAGAAAAGTGAAAGTTTTTCACCGTTTAATTTACGAGCGAGTGATGCAAAGGGAGTGGATTAATTTATCACGAACGTGGAAAAATCACTTTCATAACATATTCAGCGTGCTATTTTTTCTAATATCATTACAAAATCTAGCCAAAATTAAATTCGACATTTCTTTATCTTCGAAAAAATTTTTTTATTGGCAGTGAAGAACGTCGAAATCGTCAAATAAATTACGAGAAATCAGCAGTGAAGTAATCCATTGATTTACAACTGTTTGTAGGCGGTTGGGCGATAGGTAAACGTTAACCGACATCAACGTAACCTATAAAAGTTGGTTAAAATGTTGTAACTTCGCGATTTCTCGATTTAAACAAACAATGTACCCCTGGGCATTGGAAGTTCCATTTCAATTCTTGTGTGGTTTATTTGCTTTGGCCCTTCGGGCCTTGGCAACTAAATACACAATCGTGATAAAAAGCTCAACTTTAGTGATTACATATGTGGAAACTAATATACAAAAATATATAGATTTGAACTTCCAAGTCCCTATACCTTCTTACTGAAGGAACTTTGTACTAAAGTATATTAGATTTAATCGGTTTATTATAACCTAAGGAATCTATACCAAATCGGTGTCCCATTTTTTGGGACACCCTGTATAATTGTTATCCTTGAACTTATTTATTTACTTACATCAAAACCAACTAAAAACTTCTGTTTTGGTGAACGGAGCATGCAGCTAGATCAAAAAAACCTTCCAGAGTGATAAAGTGTTAGGTTACTATAGTTAACAAAACATAAAAATTAAGCATTTTTAGATAACGATTACGAATCGACACGACACTAATGATAATTGCAACTTGCAAGAAAATTCTACTAAATACAACTATATGACAATAATTTTTATTGAAAGTTATCGAAAAAGTAATTGATGTTGTACAATTACAATTACTAAGTAATTGGTAATTGAATTACTATTTCCTGTGAGTAATTGAATCTCTGGTAATTAAATTACTACACTGGGCGGTAATTGGTAATTAGTAATTAATTACTTTTTAAAAGTAATTTGCCCAGCTCTGATTGTACTACTATAATAACTAGAGCCGAGCTAAATATAATAATGGTAGCCATAATAAGTGTGCCATCACTAACAGGTGCTCAATTGACTGCAGTGGTAATAGCTCTTCTATTGGTATGTTTGGAAATCATTTAACTATATATCAGTACTAAATCAATTTTTTCTGCATCCAAAACTTTCAAGTTCAATAGTTTAGTATTTAGGTACGTTAAAACATCTAAAAAGCACGTTTTGCAGTAAATACTAACTACAAAAATATTAGTGTACTACTGTAATAGCTAGAGCCGACCTAAATATAATAATTATAGCCAGAATAAGCGTGCCATCACTAACAGGTGATCAATAGCTACCTAAGAATTGACTGCAGTGGTAATAGCTCTTTTATTAGTATCTTTAGAAATCATTTAACCATATATCAGTACTAAATCAATTTTTTCTGCATGCAAAAGTTTCAAGTTAAGCAGTTCAGTATTCAGGTACGTTAAAACGTCTAACAATCACGTTTTGCAGTCAATATTAACTACTGAAAATATTATTGTACTACTATAATAGCTAGAGCCAACCTAAATATAATAATTATAGCCAGAGTAAGCGTGCCATCATTAGCAGGTGCTTAATAGCAACCTAAGAATTGACTGCAGTGGTAATAGCTCTTCTATTAGTATATTTGGAAATTATTTAACCATTATCAGCACTAAATCAAATTTTCCTTCATAAAAAAATTTCAGGTTCAATAGTTTAGTATTTAGGTACGTTAAAACGTCTAAAAAGCACTTTTGCAGTAAATATTAACTACAATAGATATTTATGCATTAAGGGAGATATGAACATGTCTTTTTTCCTGAGGTTGACATGTGTTACAAACCGAGGGTCTCTGGCTCGACGTGTGTAAGTCAACCGAAGGTAAAGTACATGAATATCTCCCGTGGTGCATACAATATTGTATCTACTAGCATATTCGTAAAAATAGTATGAAATTTCAAAATGTCATAATGACATTTAAAATTAGAATATGTAAGTCACATTAAGGATTGCCTCATTGTATGGTTGCTAAAACGTTAATTGTAGTTGCATTGTTACCATGAGTTTGAAGGAGAAATAATTTGACAATTCCCTTGGGAGTTATAAGTACCTAGCTTTTCATATTTTGCTTCTATGAAGAAAATGTACAATATCATGTTGCTAGTAGATAAAAGTATTATTGTACTACTATAATAGCTAGAGCCGACCTAAATATAATAATTATAGCCAGAATAAGCATGCAATCACTAACAGGTGCTCAATAGCTACCTAAGAATTGACTGCAGTGGTAATAACTCTTCTACTACGAGCCCTAACCACTATATATTCGGCCATTCCAATAATTTTATTTCCTTCACGTAAAAACAGAGTTTTATGATTGAACAAAAAACAATTAAGGTACAACATTTTCTTTCCTTAAACATGATAAGAAATCTTCGAAATCCTTAATGTTTTTATTTTTGTAAACTTTAACAAGTTCAGCAAATTAGAAGTTTAACAATCACTATCGACAACTAAATATTCCGCCAACACTGCTGCTGGATCCAAATTATTATTAAATCTGTATATTAATCAAGTTACATTGGCTTAACAGAAAAACAAGTGATAGTTTGTTGTGTTCAATTAATTCTCTTGGCAGCAGCTTGTTTACAGATTCAATTTGATATTATTTTGGTGGATAATGACGCAAGGTGTAGCAACCCCAAAAAAGTTCGTGATTTAATAATAAAAATGTTTTGTGGGGGATTATAGTTTGTTAACGTTGTTCAACTTTTCAAAAATAAAAACCTAAAAAATTTAGAAGATATGTAATAATCTTTTTAACGGAAAAGCAAATGCGGTGCCTTAATTGTTCTCCGTCCACTCATAAAATCCTGTTTTAACGTTAGTAGAGTAAAATTATTGAAATGGCCGAATATATAGTGGTTAGGGCTCGTAGTATGTTTGGAAATCCTTTAACCATATATCAGTACTAAATCAAATTTGTCTGCATCCAAAAGTTTCAAGTTAAACAGTTCAGTATTTAGGTACGTTAAAACGTCTAAAAAGCACGTGTTGCAGTAAATATTAACTACTGAAAATATTATTGTACTATTATAATAGCTAGAGCCGACCTAAATATAATAATTATAGCCAGAATAAGCGTGCCATCACTAGCTCTTCTAGTAGTTAATTTGGAAATCATTTAACCATATATCAGTACTATATCAAATGTTTCTGCATTCAAAAAATGTAAGTTTAATAGTTTAGTATTCAGGTACGTTAAAACGTTGAGAAACACGTTTTTCAGTAAATATTAACTACAGAAAATATTATTGTACTACTATAATAGCTGGTGCCGACCAAAATATAATAATTATAGCCAGAGTAATTGTACCATCACTAACAGGTGCTCAATAACTGTGTAACTATTACAATGTAGCCTGGCTAGTATGGAAATTTTTAATTTTAAATTTTGAGTGTTTAGTTTAACTTTACCAAAATTCGCTACATTTAGTTTCATACTGGTTACCTCGGGTAAAGCTTAAATGTCCATGAGTTCGTTGTACTCAAATGTATAATTACAAGAATAACACAATGTAAAGAAAGGTAACTCGTATAATGTGTTTAGATATATACAAAATAAATCGTAATTAAGAAAATATTGTACATAAGTATTATATAAAAAGTCGTTCTGGTCTTTTGTGTTCTGTTTCCCTAGCCGGATTGCAAGCCAAATAGCACCTTAGTTTGGCTCGGTTGCTGCATCTGGACCTTTTTAAAGGAAGTTCGAATAAAGAAGATATTGGTGCACGTGGGTTTGATGAGGTAACTCCGCCGGACTTGATGGAGATCTGAAACAGGCTATATTTATGCCATCAATAAGATGGCGCTGAGTTGTTATGATTTTGAGGGCCGATAAATTCGATTGAATAAAGTGTTTTTACGGAGCTTGTATTGTGTGTAATTAGGATATTAAGCTCAGAAAGTTGCGGAGCTTTCTTGGTATATAAGTTTGAGACTTCAGAAATAACTAAAATAGGACCCTGCAGCGAAGTCCGCCTTTTCACGACCTTTTCACTGGAATATTGCTTGCGCCCTTCAGTGCAGTTGCTCCAAGTACAATTAAGTGGGAGCGAAGCTGGGCGTGCTTGTACGAGACTCTGCGCATCGCTAGTCTTCGTCTTCTTATCTTCTGTTCGAGCGCTAGGGTGATGTAACCGCAGATTGTGACGGAATAAGCGCCATACAAATTTCTGGCATAATATTGATGCTTTAGATAAATTTGCTACTGGCGCTAACTTTACACTATGACTTACTGGAGGGCCTATTGTTATTACTTTATTACCTGCAGGGTGCAAAACTTCATGTGCCTCCCCCCCTTTTCCTATTGTATTATTGATCATTTAGTTAACTTGCTATCAATCGAAACAGTAATAGTCTTTTTCTAGAGAATAATATAAACCTTGTCAATTTGCTCCAGGGAAGTTTCCTCATTCTTCTTGAGTTGTAAACATTTTTCTAAAGCTTACAAAAACCCTTGGTAACTGTTTGAACACCGTAGATATAGTTTGTTTTTAATGACCATCGAGTATCACAATGCAAAGACACTGTTAAATGCGACATAAGTTCCTTTTCTACATTTCAGGAGAAAACAAAGAAATACAGATACCTACATTTCCAACAGTACCAGAAACGATTATCTTTTTTGGTTATACGCTGTCAGCGTAAATTTCAAACAAGTTTAATGATTGTAAAAATAAAGGTAAAGTCCTACTATCTTGATTGTCGGTGTGTAATTTCTTCAACATTTCTTGAGCTAGTTCTTCTCTGTTTTTTTGTTTCGATTCAATGAAATCGAGAAACCTTTTTCAATTGAACGAACTCCATTTTCGCTGATCTTACAGTTTGAGTCATTTATTATTTGTAAACTGTATCTGAAGTACAATCAAAATAAATTGGAAAGTACTTTGCTTCGTGAATTTCTGTCGAAATTATTTTCGTTATTACATTGGAAAGAAGTCTTGCCACTTCATTTTGAATATTATTTGAAGAGTAAGATTTTCCTACTTGGATGGCTTACGTCTTCGACATGACAACGTGTCTCAAAAATACCGCTAACTTTACTATTAATATATTCGACGACCCTCTTAATGGCTAGATTCTTCTCAGCACAATAAGGAATAGTATTATTCCAGATTTCAATGTTTCGCAATTTTTTTAATCAAATTTAGTATCAACTTTTTATCTTAGAATTGATTAAGGAATCGCCCCTTCGGCTGAAAACACACGAAGCGGTTCCCGCCGAGTCGGGCCCGAGTCGGCAGCCGGACTCGCGCCGACTACATGTATTTAAGCGGATAAAACACACGCTGCGTCATGTAAACGCGCACGCCGCGCGTACGTCGAGCGTACGCCGCTCGTACGTCGAGTGTACGCCCAGCGTACGCCGACCGTACGCCGACCGTACGCTCATGCAGAACAAGGTGCCGATCGCGGTTTTCTTATCGCTTCGAGCGTACCCTCAAGTTTGTGCTATCTTATGACTGTACACACGACAAGCGGTGAGTACCAGGCGCGGTTGTCAAATATCTTTGCCATATATGAAAATATTTTACTTAGATGAGTAGTATCTGACTGATCATTTGTTTTGAAGGTTATATATGTACTAATTTAATTTTAGCGCTAAATATGTGTTGCAATATCGAAACTGATAAATTAATAATGGAAATCCAGGCAAGACCAGCCATATGGGACATGCAGCATGTTGATTATGCAAATAAAATAAAACGAAAACGAATCCATTGTCTTCAATAGGAATATTGGCAACATGTCATCGTTATTTTTATCGCGGCGACTTTTTAGCCGACTCGTGTGTTTATAGCAGGCGGCCGCCGAATCGGCTGCCGACTGGACGCCGACTCGTGTGTTTTATATCGCAGGCGGCCGCCGATTCGGCTGCCGACTGGGCGCCGACTCGTGTGTTTTATCGCAGGCGGCTGCCGACTCGGCCGCCGACTCGGCCATAATTCTTATGTATAAAAGCGCTCGGCGTACGCGCTACATAACGCAGCGTGTGTTTTGTCCGCTTTAGGCTGAAAACACACGAAGCAGTTCATGCCGAGTCGGCGGCCGAGTCGGCAGCCGACTCGGCCGCGACTCCATGTATTTAAAGCGGACAAAACACACGCTGCGTCATGTAGCGCGTACGCTGCGCGATATACCGCGCGTAGGCCGCGAGTACGCCGCGAGTACGCGCGCGTACGCGCTACATGACGCAGCGTGTGTTTTGTCCACTTTAAATACTTGGAGTCGGCGGCCGAGTCGGCAGCCGACTCGGCCGCCGACTCGGCGTGAACCGCTTCATGTGAGTAGAGGTAATAGGCCGGTTCTGGGACCGCACCTCCTCACCTCTGACGTCACGGCGTGAAAATAGTCCATCTCTCTCTAATACATGTAAAGGTATATGTCTATCTCTGTCTACAGAGCAGTGTTACCAACATACACGGTGTTCCTTAAAAAGTTTATGTAACTAGATGAAGTCCCTAGATTAGTTACTAGATTTGGGCGGCAAATTTAAATTTAGCACGTGTAAAGGTATATGTCTATCTCTGTCTACAGAGCAGTGTTACCGCAGTGTTACCAACATACACGGTGTTCCTTAAAAAGTTTATGTAACTAGATGAAGTCCCTAGATTAGTTACTAGATTTTGGTGGCAAATTTAAATTTAACACGTGTAAAAGTATATGCCTAGCTCCACCTGTATTAAATTGAAATTTAGTAGTCTCTGTTGTTGTCTAACGAGTTACTCAGATACTAATACAACCGACCAACCAACGAAGTCGAGAACTAAAGTTACCAATAACAACACAACTGCGAGTTTTGCAGGCTCGGCTTACCGATGCGTCTAGGTAACCTCAACACCTTCGTAAAGGTGTCTCAATTTTAGTCAGAACCTTTGCATTGTAAAAGTATATTAAAGTATTTTGTTTGAGTAATATGGATTCATCGCTTAAATATTTGCATATTTACATGTTTTTAAATGGGAAAAAGTGATTTCTATCCGAATTAAACGAATTTAGCATTGTTTCTTATGGAAAAGTAGCACAAATACGCTATGAAAAGGGGTCCTTTTATGCAACGGAGTGTAATATTTCACTATTCGGTGCGCGAGCCCGTGCACCTTCACCGACCGCACTCGATACACTGTGGCTTAGCATTGTCTCTTATGGAAAAGTAGCACAAATACGCTATGAAAAGAGGCTCTTTTATGCAACGGGGTGTAATATTTCACTATTCGGTGCGCGAGCCCCGTGCACCTCCACCGACCGCACTCGATACACTGTGGCTGTGGGACGATTCGCGCCAAAACAAAACACGGGTCTAGCCGGGGAAAATCAGCACGAAATTGGACAATAAAGTCATTGTTGTCTGGAGATTAAAATGTGCAAAGCTGGTAAATAGAACAATGACATCCATTGTTTTAAAATCAGCACGAAATTGGACAATAAAGCCATTGTTGTCTGGAGATTAAAATGTGCAAAGCTGGTAAAAATTTAACAATGAAAGCCATTGTTTGAGAAAAAATCAGCACAACTGCTAAATTGAATGCTGTCTTTGTTTGAAAATTTTTGCTGACGCTGTTAAAAGTCTAATTTTGAAATTTTTACAAGATTCTCACGATACATTTTGGAGGTAAAAGTCTAATTTTTACAAGATTCCCACGAATAATTTTGAGGTTAAGAGTCTAATTTTGCCTGCCTGCCTGCTGCCCAATTAAACAATGAAGCCATTGTTTGAGAAATGTGCAAGGTTGCAAAAAATAAACCGAATTAATTGTGGTCTAATAGTATATATCGAATTATTTCCAGCTAAAAGATGCAATATGAAAACCCAAACCATTTTAAATACCTTGTTAGGTTTTTGTTTTATTACGCGTTTAACGAGATGTATGTCTGGATATTTAACTCGAATAGGCCGATTGGAAGCATCTTTTAGTAGATAGGTAATGTGTTCGATCCCGCTGGAGGACTGTTTAAGCGGTAGACAGTATTTAACATAATACAAAAGTGTTGGGGTCTTAGAGACATTGAGAGTAATTCTCGTAGAGATTTACAGGTTACAGTTCGTAGTTAAAAATTTTGAATATTAGCAACAGTACCATTTAATATTGTGTTCTTTTACCAAATTTTAGATTCGATAGGTTCGAAAGCACTGCTGACAGACAGAAAACTTGTAAACCGGGCCTTGTCAAATATCGAACAGCAATATATATTAGTAAAAAATACTCTTCCAGATTAAAAAGTTTGATGTAGTTTTAGCCAATACACATTCCAGCACTAAAAAAATGGTATGAAGTGGAGTCTCAAACAGCAGAAGGAGCGATAAAATAATCGTCAGCATTTTTCAGTTTATCCGATTCGACAACTTCCGCATATCGCAAAAACAAACACCTTCTTTGTTCTTGTGTTAGCACCTTTAAGAATGGTATGAATCCGACGCCACAGCACTGTATGTTTTAACTACATTTTTCAAAAATAAAAAGCAGCTTAAAATATTGTTCCTAAAAGGAGTGGTGCTGTAGTTTTATCATTGGAATTTCGATTTCTTACAACGGTAGTCCAGTTTTTGGTTGCAACGAGCATAGTTCTAGCAGAGATATCTGACGAATAGAAGATATAAACAGACAGTAATATTAATCTAAAATTGAATTAACAAAGTTGTTAAACGCATGATACAGGCAGTTATTAATTACTCAATTGTCCTATATCCGGTATTCATGGTTTATCTGATTTTAATAGTCGAATAACTAAGGTTATTACAATGCTAAAGACTGTGCGCAAAAAGGTAAGATATCAAAATTTTAAAATAAAACCCAGAGAATAAGAATTAAATAAAGCCAAGTAAAAGATCACTGCAATATATTAGTAAAAAAATACTCTAATTAATAAGGATGCTATACTCAATGGTGAGGGACAGTTTCATTTTTGCTGGAGAAAAACATCTAGATTGGTTAAAAATCAGATGTATAAGAGAAAATCTCAAACTTTTAAAAACATTTTGTAACTAAACAATCACATTTAAAATTGTGTAAATAAAGCTAAAATTAGAAGGAGACGCAGACTATAGAAAATACGTGTCAATACTTGTGGATGTGAGCGTCTAGGGAATGTGCAAGGTTGCTAAAAATAAACCGGATGTGAGTCATTGTCTGTAAATGCCAAACTTGTCAGAACCTGCCTGCCTGTCTGCTGCGTAATTAAACAACGAAGCCATTGTCTGAGAAATGTGCAAGGTTGCAAAAATAAACCGGTTGTCTGGAGTTTCTGCACAGGTCAGCGCGGGAGTCTGCGCGATGGTTTGGCGGGAAATTTAAATTCTGCGTAGGTTTTGGCGGGAAATTCAAATTCTGCGTAGGTTTTGGCGGGAAATTCAAATTATGCTCAGGTCTTACAGGTAAACAGATAGGTAGACAGGCAAACAGTCAGACAGGCAGTATGGTTTATGTCTTAATCTGATTTTAATAGTCGATTAGCGTCGAATAACTAAGGTTATTACAGTGCTAACAACTGTGCGCAAAAATTTTAAAATAAAACCCAGAGAATAAGAATTAAATTAAATAAATCCGAGTAAAAGCTATTAGATCACTGCAATACTCTAATTAATAAGGATGGTGAGGGACAGTATAATTTTGAACTTATCTAGATTGGTTAAAAATCAGATGTATGTATAAGAGAAAACTTGTTTAAAAACATTTTGTCAGACAAATTCCTGTCTAGACCTGCGCATGTGAGTCATCGTCTGGGAATGTGCAAGGTTGCTAAAAATAAACCGGTTGTCTGAGGTTTCTGCGTAGGTCTGCGCGGGAGTCTGTGCGGAGGTTTGGCGAAAAATTCAAATTCTGCGTAGGTTTTGGCGGGAAATTCAAATTCTGCGTAGGTTTTGGCGGGAAAATCAAATTATAGTCAGTGGAAAAATCTGGGAGTGTACAAGGTTGCTAAAATGTATGGGGTCTTTGTCATTATCAGTGTCTATAAATTTGGTAGACAGACAGACAGGCAGACCGACAGGCAGACAGACAGAGAGACAGACAGGCAGACAGACAGACAGACAGACAGACAGACAGACAGACAGGTAGGCAGACAGACAGACAGACAGACAGACAGACAGACAGACAGACAGACAGACAGACAGCTAGACAGGTAGACAGCTGTTCCTGTAACGGTTTTATGGGCACGACGTTGTAATAAAACGACAATTGTAAATATAATTGTATTTTATTTGTCTAATGTACATGTATAAAATTATTACAAATATATATTATACACTAGTTAATTATTGTGGTAGAGGTGTTGTTGTCATCTCTGTCTGGAGGATCTCTTCGTGCTGTTTCCGAACTGGATTTATTCAATTATTCCTGCCTCTTTTAACTCTTCTATTATACTAACAATTTCATTTCTATGATTTGTATGGCCAGATGCTTGAGAGGCATACAGTAACTTTAATCGATCAACTAATTCGTTCGGATCATCCCAGTAAACATAATCCAACGGTTTATTGCTAACTTGTTTATACATTTGCTGCATACCTTTACCAGTAGTCCTTAACGATATCGATGATGGCGTGGGTGATGATGACAGGTTAGATTTTATAAATTTCTTGTATTTCGCTTGGTTGAAACCTACCTTCTGATCATTTTTATCAAAATTTCTATGCGCTGCATTTGTTCTGTTTATGATATCAATATAATTTGCTCTATCTGTCAGCGTTGGAGTTATTTGAGGATCGTTTTTAAATAGTAATTCGTACAAACCAGGCGTACCTTCATAGCGCACATTTTTAACAATTATATCTGATCCCTTTATATCTAACTCATCTCCACCAAAATAAAATTGGTTTTTATCAAAATCATATCTAATTCCATACCTCCCTAGATTTGGTTTTTCTATAAGATAAGTGCTTACATATTTCCTAGGAAGTTCATCATACTGTTCTAAGAAAGAACTTATAGCTTGCGGCTGAAATTTGTTTGCTATAGTTGTATTAGGTTCATCTTCGGTGGATTCAGCCGGTTTTGGTGTAAATAATTCTAGTTTTGGAGGATTTGATATATTGATATATTCATCATCGTCATCATCCGCGTCATAATCGTATTTAATTGGAGGATTTGATATATTGATATATTCATCATCGTCATCATCCGCGTCATAATCGTATTTAGTTGGAGGATTTGATATATTGATATATTCATCATCGTCATCATCCGCGTCATAATCGTATTTAGTTTTTCTTTTAAGATTATATTTATCATCGTCATAATTGTATTTAACTTTCTCTTTCTTTTTCAATTTGAAAGGCTTAAATTGTGATGGAGGATTCTCTTTTGTATTGATTTCTTCTGCAACACTTTGTATTTGTTCGGTAACAGGTTTAAAAAATTTACCGAGGAGCTGTTGTTGCACCAACTTACCCTCCTTAAGAGCTCGAACTTTCTGTCTTATAATATTTTTAGTTTTAATAAGTTGCTTTGCTACTTTCGTTTTCATTATTGTCACAAGTATGTAAGCGGTAGACAGCTAGACAGGTAGACTGGTAGATTGGTAGACTGGTAGACAGGTAGACAGCTAGACAGGTAGACAGCTAGACAGGTAAACAGCTAGACAGGTAAACAGCCAGTTAGAGAGACTGACAGATTCAAACTAGTTCACACGTCAACAGTTTCTTATCAAATGATAGATATCAGAACTGTTAGATGTATATATAAGAATCAAATTCATGACGATAGCTTCCACCAATCTGAGTTCAGTTATTCGCTAGAATTGTCTGAAATATGATTGAGGATAATGTTTACCACCACTGTTTTCTTTCACATGTTTGTGCAATGTGCAAGCAATACATTTTCGTCCTTCTTGATCGGTTTCCCCTTTACATTTTGGACACTTATACTTAACTGGTACAGGCATCTCTCTCACTCCTATTTCTATTACTGCTCACAATCTGTACAATAAATGGTGTTAAGAATGTCTGCCTGTCTGTCGGCCTACCTATCTGCCTGTCTGTATGTCTATCTACCAAATTTATAGACACTAATAATGGAGGTCATTAACTACCACACGTCAACAGTTTCTTATCAAATGATAGATATCAGAACTGTTAGATGTATATATAAGAATCAAATTCATGACGATAGCGTCCACCAATCTGAGTTCAGTTATTCGCTAGAATTGTCTGAAATATGATTGAGGATAATGTTTACCACCACTGTTTTCTTTCATATGTTCGTGCAATGAGCAAGAAATACATTTTCGTCCTTCTTGATCCGTTTCCCCTTTACATTTTGGACACTTATACTTAACTGGTACAGGCATCTCTCTCACTCCTATTTCTATTACTGCTCACAATCTGTACAATAAATGGTGTTAAGAATGTCTGCCTGTCCGTCTGCCTGTCTGTCTGTCTGTCTGTCTGTCTGTCTGTTTGCCTGCCTACCTGCCTGTCTGCCTGCCTGCCTGCCTGCCTGTCTGCCTGCCTGTCTGTCTGTCTGTCTGTCTGCCTGCCTACCTGCCTGTCTGCCTGCCTACCTGCGTGCCTGCTCGCCTGTCCGCCTACCTGCTTGCCTGCCTGTCTATCTGTCTGTTTGTCTGCCTGCCTACCTGTCTGTCTGTCTGTCTGTCTGTCTGTCTGTCTGTCTGTCTGTCTGTCTGTCTATCTGCCTGTCTGTCTGTCTGTCTGTCTATCTGTCTGCCTGTCTGTCTGTCTGTCTGTCTGTCTATCTGCCTGTCTGTCTGTCTGTCTGCCTACCTGTCTGTCTGTCTGTCTGTCTGTCTGTCTGTCTGTCTGTCTGTCTGTCTGTCTGTCTGTCTGCCTGTCTGTCTGCCTACCTGTCTGTCTGTCTGCCTGCCTGTCTGTCTGTCTGTCTGTCTGTCTGTCTGTCTGTCTGCCTACCTGTCTGTCTGTCTGTCTGTCTGTCTGTCTGTCTGTCTGTCTGTCTGCCTGTCTGTCTCTCTGTCTGTCTGCCTGTCGGTCTGCCTGTCTGTCTGTCTACCAAATTTATAGACACTGATAATGACAAAGACCCCATACATTTTAGCAACCTTGTACACTCCCAGACTTTTCCACTGACTATAATTTGATTTTCCCGCCAAAACCTACGCAGAATTTGAATTTCCCGCCAAAACCTACGCATAATTTGAATTTCCCGCCAAAACCTACGCACAGACTCCCGCGCAGACCTACGCAGAAACCTCCGACAACCGGTTTATTTTTAGCAACCTTGCACATTCCCAGACGATGACTCACATGCGCAGGTCTGGACAGGTCTGGCAAAATGTTTTTGTTTGAGATTTTCTCTTATACATCTGATTTTTAACCAATCTAGATAAGTTCAAAATTATACTGTCCCTCACCATCCTTATTAATTAGAGTATTGCAGTGATCTAATAGCTTTTACTCGGATTTATTTAATTTAATTCTTATTCTCTGGGTTTTATTTTAAAATTTTTGCGCACAGTTGTTAGCACTGTAATAACCTTACTTATTCGACGCTAATCGACTATTAAAATCAGATTAAGACATAAACCATACTGCCTGTCTGACTGTTTGCCTGTCTACCTATCTGTTTACCTGTAAGACCTGAGCATAATTTGAATTTCCCGCCAAAACCTACGCAGAATTTAAATTTCCCGCCAAACCTGCACAGAATTTGATTTTACCGCCAAGCATGCGCAAACACCCTCGCGCAGACCCTCACGCTGACCTGTGCAGAAACCCCAGACAACACGCAGAATTTAAATTTCCCGCCAAAACCCTGATCATAATTTAAATTTACCGTCAAAACCTGAGTGTAATTTAAATTTACCGCCAAAACCTACGCAGAATTTTGAATTTCCCGCCAAACCATCGCGCAGACTCCCGCGCTGACCTGTGCAGAAACTCCAGACAACCGGTTTATTTTTGCAACCTTGCACATTTCTCAAACAATGGCTTCGTTGTTTAATTACGCAGCAGACAGGCAGGCAGGTTCTGACAAGTTTGGCATTTTACAGACAATGACTCACATCCGGTTTATTTTTAGCAACCTTGCACATTCCCTAGACGCTCACATCCACAAGTATTGACACGTATTTTCTATAGTCTGCGTCTCCTTCTAATTTTAGCTTTATTTACACAATTTTAAATGTGATTGTTTAGTTACAAAATGTTTTTAAACAAGTTTGAGATTTTCTCTTATACATCTGATTTTTAACCAATCTAGATGTTTTTCTCCAGCAAAAATGAAACTGTCCCTCACCATTGAGTATAGCATCCTTATTATTGTAGTGATTGCAGTGATCTAATGGCTTTATTTTATTTAATTCTTATTCTCTGGGTTTTATTTTAAATTTTGATATCTTACATTTTGCGCACAGTCTTTAGCATTGTAATAACCTTAGTTATTCAACTCTAATCGACTATTAAAATCAGATTAAGACATAAACCATGAATACCGGATATAGGACAATTGTTTTATTAAGTAATTAATAACTGCCTGTATCATACGTTTAACAGCTTTGTTAACAGTAATATTTAATAAATACGTAATTTTTATACACCGAACTGTAACCTGTAAATATCTACACCATAATAATATTTCTTTAGGAACTTGGTTTTTTATTAATATATTGCAGTGATCTAATAGCTTTGACTTGGCTTTATTTAATTCTTATTCTCTGGGTTTTATTTTAAAATTTTGATATCTTACTTTTTGTCTGCAGTCTCTAATTGTAATAATGTTGAGTATTAGTCGTGCAGATTTTTCAAATGTATTATCTGCTAATATTTTCTTTAAGTATTTTTCCACCTCTTTACCGAATTAGCTTGCGGATGTCTTATACTACAAAAACCAACTTTTATGGCGTGCTGACAAAGTCATATGATAACATTTCCTACACTGCATACGATAAGTCAACGACCTTGCATAACAAGCAAGTCTGCACATGCATAACGTAAATAAATGTGTATCGATGGACTACTTACGAATGATTTACAAATACCGTTGTAAGAAACCGAAATTCCAATGATAAAATTAAACCACCACTCTAATTAATAACTGCCTGTATCATACGTTTAACAGCTTTGTTAACAGTAATATTTAATAAATACGTAATTTTTATACACACCTGTAACGTGTAAATCTCTACAGCATCATAATATTTCTTTAGGAACTTGCTTATTTCTAAAGCGAGGGGGTGCTGTACATAAATCCAACAGCAAAAGTAAAATATATAACTATCGGCTCAATTTTCGAGACTGTGTATTTAATAAAGTACAGGAAAAAACACGTAATATTTACGTTGCTTACAAAAACAATGTCTCTAAGACCGCAACACTTTTGTATTATGTTATATACTGTCTACCGCTTAAACAGTCCTCCAGTGGGATCGAACACATTACCTATCTACTAAAAGATGCTTCCAATCGGCCTATTCGAGTTAAATATCCAGACATACATCTCGTCGAAAGCGTAATAAAACAAAAACCTAACAAGTTATTTAAAATGGTTTGGATTTTTATATTGCATCTTTTTAGCTGGAAATAATTCGATATATACTATTAGACCACAATTAATTCGGTTTATTTTTTAGCAACCTTGCACATTTTCTCAAACAGGTAGTTGAAGCAGGGTAGTTGAATAGCAGCCCAACCCCTCTTTCTTACCTATATTATAGTGGCTGTCAGCAAAAATTCCTCCAGACAACAATAGCTTCATTGTCCAATTATCGTGCTGATTTTAAAACAATGGATGTCATTGTTCAACAACATCCTGCAAGAATAAACATGTCTGTCAAACGATGACTCACATCCGGTCGAGCCTGAGAAAAATTTGATAAGCGTAACAATAGCTTCTTATTTACTGATAACATCCTGCAAGAATGAACATGTCTGCATCCCAGACGCTCGAGCGTGGGAAAATTTCAAAAACTACACTTTTAACCCAAAAAAATTCCCGGAAGTGGCCGAGGTCAATGACCCCGACTAGGCCAATGACTCCGACCTTGACCTAGGCTAGATCCGTGACCTAGAAAAATTCTCGGAAGCGGCCGAGGTCAATGACCCCGACTAGGCCTGTGACCTTGACCTCGGCTAGGCCCGTGACCTTGAAAAAAGTTCAAGGTCAAATGTGGTCCAGAACCCCTCTAGGTACTCTACTGACTGATGATTAATGGTTTCATTATCAATAGTAATATAACTAGGGCGACACACACTTACCGATAATTTTGCACACGCCAAGGGTCGAGTGCTGGTTGCAATGAAAACTGTCTCGAGGGTTGCCCTAAGGGCAACCAGCACGGTGACTCTTGGCATGGACAAAATTATATGTAAACGTGTCGCCCGCGTTTATATTTTGAAGATTATCACACAAAACCTGTATACGAATTATGTTCTAAAATTGATCTAACAATGCCAAAAACTCAAATTGTTTGTTTCTTGCATTTCTATTTCTAATTATGACACCATCAACGGGGTCGATAATTAGCACTAGGGAGCTTATCGGTTGATAAGTTTCCCTAGGGAGTTTATCAGGTAATCAATTCGGGATTGGTCGATTTTCAAAAAATGCATGATTCTCATTGGATGATATCAGTCATGTGACAGTTGTATGTAATAATCGGTAGAATTAAATTTTTATTTTTTTTAACAACCCACGGTGCGGTGGTGGTCTTCTTCAAACTTCCTTAAATTTTTTTGCAAAAACGTTAGAAATTGAAGCTTTGACAAAGCTCGATTTATAAAAGTAATCATATTTTAGGGTTATTTCTACATGGATCAATTAATTTTTATCATTAAATTTAAATATGCATTAGTTGAAATAGTTTAAATTATACATAAAGCCAACGTGGCTCTCTCTACCTTCTGGAGACCATGATGCACTTTGGTTTTTTGAAATATTATCTAATTTTAAACAGTAAAAATGTCATATCTCATGTCGACAATCATACATGTAGAAAGTAGGTAACCCCATATCACTCGAAACTACAGTACAGGGAGGCGGAGATGGCGCAAATAATATATTATTTCTAACGGTATTAGAACATTTACCTAAAAACCTACAAAAAATTTGTATTTCGTAATATTGTAATATACATATATCATTACCCTTTTCAATATCACTTCCAAAACTTTGTTGTAATATTTTGGAATACGAAACGTTTCTAAGGACTTGCTTTTGTATCATGCCTTTCTACTTTTAAAATTTTTACATTGTCCAAATTCATTTCATGTTTACTTTATAGGCTGTATTTTGACAGCTCAATTTTACCCTTTACCATTCTTATCTAAATATTGTGTTGATTGACCTACATATAGAGCTGGGATTTGTTTATACTCTACCCTATGAACAGTGTGTTTCTCTTCCAGATCTTAAATGTGGGTATAAATCGTCTAAGTTGTAAATTTGTTTATATTACATTTCAATGTTTGTAAAACTTTTGACAAAAGAAGTACTAATGAATTGTTTTTTATTCTTTCTTTTTACGTCTTTTGTCTAAAAGACGAAGGAAGTACTGTACTCGTGAAAAAACCTCTTACCAAGATTTCGTCACATCTACACGTTTAAGGGCCCCAGATCACGAAAAGCAGATATTCTGAATTCCATCTGTCTGTCTGTATGTTGGCGGTATAACTCAAAAGCTATTTGTTGGAGACAATTTTGCATGCATATTATGTCTCTGCCGAGAAAATTTCGGAGAAATATATATAAGGTGAACGCCTCAAATAAATAATTTTGTGTATTTTTGCTTTAACTGGGAAATATATATAAGAAATCATTTGCACATAGCTCAAGCTTTATTATTGGCGAAAATTAGTCCTAACAGATACAGGGTAAACCGATGGTAAACATCACAACTGAGACAGAATAGTATGGTATCTTTACAACGCAGCAGAAGCTTGTCCAGTTCGAGCACGCCCGTGGCTCAGTTATTCTACCAACCACAAGCAATGGACTGAAGCAGCGGACTAGAAGCTGGACTCGAAATATTCGCCTGGGAGTGCGGAGTTCGAATCTCAGTGGAGTACATTTTTCTTTACTTGCAAGTTGATCTAATTCGCTCGAGGGAAGTTCCATGTAAATCCCTCTATAAATTTTTTATGAAAGTTTATATAAGTCATATGTAAATTCTTAATAGTTGAAATGTAAAGTTCTTTATGATATTTCTTTAACTCTAAAGTTTCTATAATATCGTTGACATTATTTTCTCAAAGTTTAGTGCTTAATAATTTTACAGCTGACTTTTTAGATTTGTATTTAACTTATCTCCCTAACTATTGCTGTTTAGTGTACCAGTTTGTTATAATATTTTCGTTTCTTCTAACTGGCGTTATATCTAGAAAATTTATTTTATTATCAAGTTATATTTCACAAATAAACCACGATCGTGGTAATTGTTGAACATCTTTCTAATTTCTTCAATACGATTTTTATAAACACTCAAAATGCAATCATATACATAACTTCTGTAAAATTCAATTTATTGGTAACTTTTTCAATTAGGTAATCCATAAGCAAGTTAGCAATAGTTGCAGATAATGGTCGCCTCACAGCAATTCCAAAAATGCGTAAATAACAGTATTGATTATATTTAAAATATGTTGAATTAAGGCAAAGTTTTAGAGCGTTTATAAATTTATGTTTTGGTGAGGTAGTGAATTGTTCAGTTTATTCGCATTCTTTATCTACAATATCTAGAGCCAGTTTGGTAAGTATGTGTTACGATATAAACACTAATTTGCGAACCGCACTTACCACAAGTTTAGTTGCGTCATAAAGCCCCGAAATGTGCACAGCTAGTTCTCGGGAAGGGAAGGTTCTCGGTACTCGCTTAATTAATGCGGTACTTTACTGCTTAGCTAATTGACGCTGTTACTCGTATAAACCCACAACATTACAAATGAGGTTTATTAAACTACTTGAGAATAATCGAAAATGTTAAACAGGCAATTTACAATATACCAACGGTTACGTCAAACATAAAAGAGTTCATAAAATCAAAATGTAAGTAAACCATGTGGTAATAGGTTATTAAATAATGTTAAGGGGCCCCTATAAACAACGGGAAGAAAGCTCGACTCAAAATAGTAAACCTCGAGTGTACCAATCTAAACACGCAACCACGAGTGTACCATTTCGAATTGTCTTTTGCACATCAATAGAGCAAAGCATCGTTAAACATTAAAAAAACATAACACATATACTCTATAACTATTACGGAATTACACTAACATCGAAAGAAAAACAGCATCCAGTGACGATAAGCGAACATTTGTTACTCTTCGGAAAACGTTTTTTAATTTAAACACACTATGAGATATCCGCATTTTGATAAACACTATACTATCTAAATTACAGCAGAACACATGTACTTAAACGAAGTTGGGTTTAATAGGGATGCGTCTAGAAACAAGGAATTGATGTCGGTTTCCTCTTTGGGCCGCTGTGGAGATATGGTGCAGACACAATTTTGGTAAACAAACGCTCCGAAATTACGGCTACCTATTTGTTTAATCTGCATAAGCGACGGCAAAAAAACATCTATACTTTCTTTCATTAACGGGAGTATTTGACTACGTTTCTAGATAGCTCACTCGTACACGCATATGTTACTACCGCTGCAATATTGATCCACGATTTGCAACGGGCACCCTCTATGGGCCAGTGGAAGAACTTTAACACAGCGTGACATACGCCAAGCGAAACCTCCAAACCAGGACCTGCATTTGCAAATACCTGCAGCATAATTGTCGGATAGCGTAAAATGTTGTTAGCTGTTTTGTAAATTGACTAAATGTAGATAAACACATTACATATGTTAATATGCCACGATATTATGTTATCAGATATTTTAAATCTTTTCATAAAGTCGTGAAATATACGTGAGTCTTTTAGATTATAATTATTTTTACTTCCCTCGTCTGAAAGACGAAGGAAGTATTGTAATCACAAAAAATAACCTTTCGAGATGTCTTCAGATCTTTACGTTAGAGGGTCCCTACATAACGAAAAACAGGTTGTCTCAATTCCGTTCGTCTGTCTGTCTGCCTGTTGGCGGTATAACTCAAAAACTATTTGTCGGTGAAAGATCATATTTTGCATACACATTATATATACACCTGGCATGAAACCGTGAAAATTTCAGTCAAATATGTACAGATTGAGCACCTTAAAAAAATATACTGTTTTAATTTTTACGTTAATTTTGAAATAGAAAGAAGTAATCATTTTCACATGGACCGGGCTTTACACTTGCCAAAAATAGCACTCAACAGATACAGAATAATGTCACAAAAGAGTCGAAACGTTTCAACAATAACACCGTTCCGTTAAATAGAGGTGCGCGCTGCACTGATTTCAATAAGCCTGGATGGTGTAGTTACGATGGCTATGCAGATGCGGTGGGTTCAAACCCCAGCGGGGTAATTTTTTTTTTAATTTGCAAAATTGATCTAATTAGCGCGAGGGAAGTTCGATGTAAACCCATTTACAGATTTTTTCCTATAATATTACTTAAAAGGGTAGATAAAAATCTGTCAAATTAGATGTGTGGAATTGGATGTTACATACAAATTGACTTGGTGGAATGTGTTTTTGTGTTTTTTAGTCATGGCATTTGTATTATTATTGTATACGGAGAGCATCTTGTCTGTTGTGACATTTTAATGTGTTTGCAAATTGTTCATTTGTTACATCCGTTAGTAATTGTTTCACTTTATTTTGAATTATGGTTGTTTTAACTTAAGTACTTTTATCAACTAACATTTATAATTACTGTTTTATTGGTTTTGCTTGCAATGTTGTTTTTACTTTCCCATACCCATAGGTATAGGGAAGTCTTGGAATCATGAAAATTTTGGAAATCGAGATTTTCACAGAAATATCCGTTTTGGGTCTCTAGGAACCCAAAAAAGTGGTTTTTAAAAAATGTCTGTCTGTGTGTGGGTGTGTGGGTGTGTGGGTGGGTGACGCTCCTACAGCCGAAAGTATTGCTCCGATTTTGATGCGCTTTGGAATGCGGGGGTGTATCGAAAATTCATCGACAAAATAAGCTTTTCAAAAAAATCCGAAACCGGAAGCGGAAGTTACGCATGTTTTTTTGGTATCACTGTTTTCGTGATTAAAATTTTGAAAATTTTATCGCGGATAACGAAAGAGGGTCATAAGACAAATCTGTTAGTTTTTTGCCGAACTCGCTAGGTTTAAAATGAAGGGCGCTATGATTTTTTGAAAATTTTGAGTTTAACGCCCTATTACTCAAAAACGGATGAATCGATTCAATTGATTTTTTTTTCTGAATAGTATATGAAGGCTAACATAAGGTGATATAAAAAGTGTTTTGAAAAATATTAAGGGGCCTAAATTACAAATTTTCAAAATTTTGGAAATTTTCTAAAAATCATTTCTCAAAAACTGCCCACAGGAATTTGTTTAAACTTCATACACTGATAGACCCCGAAAAGGGCTATCGATCTGTTTTTTAAAGAATCTCATGAATTATCTGTGGCGCCCTCTACGAAGCTTTGAAGTTTGAAAATTTAAACCCCTTTAATTAATAAACAAAACAAGATAGGTAGCTGGGATTTCACTGAATTGCTCAGTGCATAATGGAGCATATGAATATGCAAAAAATATTACACTCGTGGATATATGTAAGCGCACCGGCCCCCTCCCCCCTCTATTTTTGAAAAATAATTTTTTTATTCTAACGGTTGTTATATTTTTGCGTCAAAGAATCTTTTTCCGCAAAAATAAAAAAATCGATTTTGTATGCCCTAGAAAATATAATTTCCAGGTACTTAGAAAATTTCACCTCGGTGCTACAGCCGTTTTGAGGAAAATAATACATAAACTAGCACAGTGGCGGCTTGTCCACTTGGCGCCATCTACAGAAGCTCGGTGGTCACGTTTTGAACTACACATTCTTTTATATTTACCCGCAATTTACGTGAAAGTGTAAACGCTTATCACGGTGAAGACGTGAGTCATCGAGTTGAAATTTTGATATGTTGTAAAGACTGTTGAATAAAGACGACATGAACAGTTTCCAGTATGGGAAAGTCCAGGGAGGTAGTCACGTCCACTTTTTTTTTATTTCTGGTTTTTCTTAAGAAATGCTTTGATTTATTTTCAGAGTTAGTTTAATTTGTTGTATAGTCAAATAGTCAAAAGGACCTTCCGACATTATTTACTTTAGTATTAAAATTTTGTTTTTCTAATTGTAATTTTTAATTTGTACTGCCAATGGTTTTATCGAATTCGGTGTCCTCAGCTCTAAAGACGGTGTTTATTAGTTCTCCCGGGTAGTTACTTTTAATGCAGATATGCAAAAATATTTATTTTAAGCCAAGTTTATACATTAAATTGAGAGGTAACATTAGTTAAATTTTAAAATTGAAAAAGAAAATGTATAGCTCTGTCAACAAAAAGAATGCTACAAATTAGGCAAGTTTGATTGTTGTTAATGGCTCCCGCGATCTCTCTGTATTGAAACGGTAGCCAAGACTATAAAGATTGATGATAAATCGGTTAAATCGATTCTGCACTACCTTATACATATGAATAAAACGCTAAAATGCAGTACAGTAGACTACTTGGATTTATGTTAGCTGCAGTTTAAGATTTGTATGTACTCAGTACCTACCTATATTACTCTGCGCCAACAACTTCAAGGTGTTTTAGAGTGGTCCATGATACTGCAATTTTCCCCAAGCCCGATAGGTGCGTCGAATTTTGACATTTATCATGAGCACGACCCGTGCCGATGCAAATTCATACAACTATTTTTGCTAGAATCGTCACTATGCACGAAAGTTGGGGCCATCACTCTTATTCTATCACCCAACAAGCCAAAATGGAGTGGCGGTATTACAACTATCTACCTCCAAAGAAGTTCAAAACGAAATCTTAGGCGGTGATTCGGTTGTCGGGGCTTCGTACTTATCGACTTTCTTGACACAAGACTCGTACCATAAAGGGCGCGTGTTGTTGCATCCTTCCGACTAAATTGAGGAACAAAATCAAGATGAAACTTCTTGGACGACTGCGAAAGAGAGTGCTCCTACAACACGAGAATGGGCGGTTGGAAGGGAAATATCTTAAAACGAGGCACTATTCAGAACAGATTTTTTTAAGTCTTTTGCTTTTAGATAGAGTTATAAAAGCACTCAAAAGATGCATATTATAGCTTTTTTGAGTATTTTATGGTCTAGCATAATTTACTTTTGCAAACTTGGTAGCTCTAAAATTACATAATTTGAACATTCAATTCCTAACGGTAGTTTTAGCAATATCTAGTATTTTAGATGGGATACATAAACATTTTCTTCAAGCAGTAATTTTTAATTAAATATAAAAAAAGTAAATGGAAGTTGATATCAATTTCCAACTTCAAATAAAATTTTCAGTTCTCACATCAGTATTACCAACTACCACAAAGTTACCTACATTTTTAAACTGCTATTTTGAACTCATACAATAAAACCTGCCGTACGAAAGTAGTTTTTTAATATAACTATTATTGCGGATTTATGAACATCTACATTATAGAAATGTATATTGTTTTTTGAAATAGGCGAGTATATGCCATAAATCAACATAATGTTATACAAAATAAATATACCATTTTGCAACGTTGACCATACAGTTCAAATCTTGTGTCTTGTGATTTTTAATTGTTTATAATACATCTCTAAAACATGATTTAGATCACATTTGGGGACTTTAATGGTTCCACATAAAAATTTTCCACGCAATAATAGGTGTACAAAGATTGATATTTATAAAATGTGTAATTTATAGAGGTTCTCATTTCCTAAAATAAAGTCGCCTTCCTTTTGCATTTTACCCAAGATATAAATAAAACTGAAACAGTATTATGGGGATTTTCTCATATTTTCTCTACACAATGGAGTATACAACTTTGTTATGTAACATGCACACTTTATATTAGATAATCCATCCGTAAGGTCCATACATACGTTGCAAATTGCCAGAGTTCGGCAATTGCTACACTTTTGTGTTAATCATAGGCTTACGTCCCCACCACGTGCTTTGTATCTTCGGAGGTTTGGGGTTGGAATTAATTATGTACCTAAACTCGTTCGTGTACTGAAGCTAATGCAGAAGAGAGTTAATTGTACAGCATCTAAAGCAGGTACGGCCATAAAGAGGATTGAAAATGGGTTAGGAAACACTGTTCCGGTACTCTGTAAATATAGCCGGCTGAAAATATAGCAGAATAATTAAAATTTGTCAGGGATGACCAATATTTTACAACTCTATCGTATGCTTAATCGGCGTGCCGATGTTTGAATAGTCGGCGGGATGTTATGGTATTTCTGGAATATACTAGCGCACATTCAGTAAACAATATCCTAAAAGTTGGAAGCTGTCCCACGGGAGCCACTCGCAAAATTGCTTTTGACTGCTTTTCTAAGTTTTGATGAAAAAATATAACTTATGTTACTGTCGACAACAAATTATGTTATTTTTCCCACTTTCGGGATTGTTTCAAAAGAATCGTAGCCGCGCACGAGGACGCGAGGCTTTACAACAGATAGATTGTGTAGTTCCGTAGGTAACCGAGATAGAATTTACGAGACCTGCTTAACCCCAAAACTTAGTTACAAATCCGAGCAAAACACGAACAGTTCTGCTAGGTACTTCGCAGGAGTTACTACAAAGGCCAATTATAATTTCTAACTGATGTTTCGGATATTAACACAAAACCCAAACTTACACATCTCTATAATTAGAAATTATACCAAACCCACTTTCTATTAACGCTAAACTTAATCAACTTAAATTAATTGCGTAGGCTCCTCTTTTATATCATAAAATCTGGGATGTTTTCATAATTTGGTATTTAGATTTCTCCCTTCGTGTCTTCCTTGAACCGGGCGATGCAAGCTCCTATTATTTTTTCGCTTAAAATAATTAGTTGAGCGAGGTTCTAACTTAGTTATAAAAGTTTAAGTTAACATGCAACTCTCTTTTAGCAACAGACGGCGGCAATTAAATTTAATTAAGACAAAATTGTTACTTCCGCTAGAAGGAAACGTATATTCTTAACAAAGTTCATTGTTTACTCAACTTTGGGGCTGAGAAAAAGAATTTGGAAAATATACTCATTACATTTATTATATGAAGAAATAGAGGTTTACATTTTGACACATTTTTGAAATTTGTTAAACTCTTCAATATCTCAGGTAGAATAGGCTTACGGATAATTATAGAAGTAAACTGTGCTTAGTTATAATTTAAACAAGTAATGAATAAGTGCTTGTATCAAATATGACATTATACGGTCAGTACATAGCACACATTTTAGGAGAAATAGAATTTCTTGATCATAAGCCAAGTAAAAAATACTATTTATTTCTTCTTTATAAAATGCGTTCAATCTGTAATAAAATATCGATGCCTGTGAACTTATTACTTCAACCTGTTTTTAGTATGTCTGAAGATAAAGACTCCATTGCGTGAAACATGATTGGGTTCCCGGTGCAGAGACAGTTCCAAACCTACTTGTTTATTGGTTTATGTGTACCGTTTTCAGGATATTAAGCCTTTGTTTACCCATACAAAGGTAGGCTGGTAGCTAAGTCATAACTGTATCTGTACCAGAATATTCCATTATCGTACATGGGAACCATTACCATACTGAAACAAACGTATCTGTACGGTAATATTTTTTCTCCGTACTATAACCATACTGGAATCGATAAAACTATTGAACATACCAAAGATGTTATGAATCACAACATCCTAAATATGTTAATAGCTATTACTTGTGCCATTTACGAGTACAAGAGGAATACAGTTGTTTCTACAGTATAATTTAAGAATGATTTAATTTAATTGATTATAGTTTCTTTCTAATGCGTATTCGTACAGTTTGCAGTAATCTGTAATCTGCCATCTGCAATTAATTGGACGTATGCTGTTGGTTGCAGTTAGGTAAAATAAAACCAAATATAAAAATAATAACAAACTCTGTTTTCTGATATCTGTTCCAATTCCTGGCTTCCATCACAACGTACGTTTCGGCACTGGGAGTGATTTGTTTTGTCCTACAGTACCTACAGAAACGATGAAAAAAATTAAATTTAATTATTCATATGGGCCCAATATTTGTTTGTTTGTTTATTATGAACAAGACCTAGGCATAAAGAGTACTGCTCAAAGTCCTTCTAGAAGGGGACGGCAGTAACCTCAGGTGCAAGTCGGGAGCGTTGACTAAAAATAGGAGGCTATAAAAGAATAAAGAAAAAGATAAGACAATTTTGAAAATTCGTTCGTACATGCTCTCTCTTCTGACTTCAATCAACGCTTTGCACATATTCTTAATATGAAGTAACCATATTGGATTTTGAACCATTCTTCAAGTATTAATATGGTAGAATATCCAAAATTACAAGAAGAATTGACAGAAATAACAACGGAAGAATTGAAATTTGAATTCAAAGACGGCTACCAACGCTTCTGGCTACAACAACAGATACGTACACTTTATCCTGGATTATATTCCATCTGTAAAAGTTTATAATTGCATTTCCTTCAACATATTTCATGAAACGTAGGTTCAATGTGATCACAAATATGGTAACTAAAAACATAAATCGACTGCAAATAGTTAATGCCGTGATTTAACAAATTGATAATAAGGAACCACATTCACCCTTCTCATTAAAATAATTTTTGATCATATTAATTTTTAAGTGATTTTTATTTTACTATTATTCTTCGCTATCTTAATCTTCTGTATGTAATGCGAATGTTACTATAGCTGATTTCAATAAATAATTTTATAATTTTAAACTTCAACGTGTCCTATTTCCAATAATATATTTCCTTACTGTGCTGTAAAACGTAGGTAAAAATATAGATTCATAAAATAAATCAGAGAGCGTGTGGACGGCTGGTAGAGTGCTTGTGCCAGCAGTCGGCAGGTAGTGGATTCGAGCCCCACACCCGTACATTGGAAACATGGAACGCTCTTCGGCCATCATACGAATATATTTGGTGGTCGTGACTCCAGTGAGGGCATTCTTCCCTAATTCAAGGGGCTAGGCTGGCCACCTACCCCGGCCGACGCTTAAGATGGCTTATAAAACCGCACTCAATGTGTGGGAATAACAGGCTCTCAGCCTACATTAAGAGGAAGAAGAAGAAGAAGAAAATAAATCAAAATTTTCACTTCATTTTTCTGTTTGTTGTTATACAGGCTGGTCAAACACTTATAACGGACGGCTTAAAATAAAAACTAACAAATAAAAAAAAGTTGTTAAAATTATTTGTCCAGAAAGGTGTCGTCTAGAACATAACATGATTAAGTCAATTTTATTATTAGTACAGGATAACTGGCAACGCCATGTAGGATTTTTTAAATTACACTATATCTAATATTAGTATGAGCAAAAAGAAAGTTCATCAAAGATCGTTTTGCTATATTGAAGTCCTGTATTATAACACCAAAAAATTATAGCTATACTAAATTTCAAATAAGAATGCAGTAGATGGCGCTCTGAACTCACAAATCAGTTTTACACAAGAAAAATATTTGTAGTTTGAGTGACTGCTCGTGTTTTACTATAATTCGTCCCTTTTAAAAAGTATTTATTCGCAATCACATTGTAATGTGTCAATTTCATGACATGACAACAGCTGGGAACTAGATGATTACTTGAAACTAGCCAGGAAATTATTACATACCCCGAAAAATATTACATACCTGAAGAGTGGGGCGTTTCCATGGTAACAAAACATTGAGTGGCTTGTTTTCATGGTAACAAAAATATTAGCTACATCAAGATATCTATTATTCAGAATTCAGTTGTAGTTATTTTTTAAATTAGATGATTGCAAATAAAATAGTATACATACCACGGTGGAAAGTTTCATCCCTGTCTCGAGATAAAGTTAACCTCGACGCTACGCGTCTCGGTAAACTACCTAATCTCTCGACAGTAATGAAACACTTCCCACCTCGGTATGTAATATACTATTGTTCTCCAGAAGGTTGTAATGATGATTTTGTTTTGGACAATCACGGTCACAGTTTGTTGTGATTACTATTTAGTTTCAAGTACTGCATGATTATTTAAAATTTAGTAGAATCTTGGTCACTGATATTGTTTCTGTTGTTTTATTATTACCATCCAAATCACCAAAACGTAGAACATAGACGAGGTAGTCGTAAATATTCCTATACACTTTACAAACCGGGTAACCTACCGTAAAAAATCAAAGAGCATGTTACTAAAGCCATTTGCGATAAGAAATGTAGGATAAACATGGGTCCAATTCGCAATGGTTAACCAACTTCTGACGTTGAAAGTCATCACTGTAATTAATAGACATATTCTTGCATTGGGTGTTCCATTTCTAAGTGTTATCTGCATTTCTGTGTGGTTAGGGCTTTTGCTTATGCTGTTATTTTGGTCATTTTGCACACTACAATATTAAAAATATTGGAACATGAACGTTTCTAAAGATAAATCTGCTTCTGTTTTCAACAACTTTTTCGGTGTAATAAATCGGAGGTACTGGGTGTTTGTTATAAAGATTTAAATTTGATGCTATTGTCAAAAAATTTTGATTTTTACCTTATCAAAAGCTGACATTCGAAGTTGATGGTTCACATACATGATTGTCACTAGTTACTCAGAGCTCCTGTTCTCAGATACTTGTATTTTGCAAGCTGTTTAGTTTTTCTTACTCTACAGTGATACATTATACTAAATTTCAAATATAGTCCATTTTCTAAACGCTAAAAATTTGCCAAAGTTCTAACTTCGTTGACTCAAAACCGATTTTGAACATTTTTTTTTTATTATTTCGGAAAAAGTTTATAGAAAAGTTCCCCATAGGTGGGAAAGTGTGCTTTTTATTTTTTCAATTGTTATTAACAAATAAGTGTTTTTAATATACCCTTAATTAAAAAAATGTATAACGATTTTATTTATTTAAACAATTGCCTGATATTTGACAACATAAGGTTTTTGGGGTCGCAGATTACGAATCTGGCCTCCAAATGGGTCTAAAAACAAAATGGCGTCGAAGGTCTAATTGTCTATTTTACTTTTCTTTTTATTTTTATTAGATGTCTGTGGGGTGTTGGTGTCGCTGATTACGAATTTGACATTAAAACTCAACTAAAATAAAAAATGGCGGATCCAAAATGGCGGAAAGGTTTTTTTTTTATTTCTGATACCTATACCTAGGGGTTTGTTGAGTCGCTCATCCCAAATTTGATGTTAAAATTTATCAAAAATGGAAAACGGTGTCTGAAAAATGGTGGAAACAAATGATAGAAGAGTTAAATGAGTATTAAAGATATTATATTTTAATTGATTTATTAAAATTAACCCAAGATACATTTAAAAACAAGGAAAAAGTTATTTAGCTTTAGTTTCTTCTTCCTCTACTTCTTCCATTGACACTGCCGGTCGTGAATTAAGGTAACTATTCCTATTCGTTTTCCTCATCCTTATATAAATTTATCTTCAATATACTAAACTATATTCAAAAGCCATGATCTGCACCTTGACACCAAAACTCGCATGCTAAGATACTACATTTTTCCCATCTTGCTCTATGGGGTCGAGTCCTGGACAATCACAAAAAAAAATCGAAGCCTTTGAAATGTGGTTATAACGAAAAATATTGTGGATATAATGGAAAGACCGTGTAATAAATATTAACGTTCTGTAGAGAATGAAAAAAAAAATAAAGAGGTTAAGGACAACATCAAGGTACGCAAACTCCAATACCTCGGACATATAATGAGGAATGAGAATAAGTGCGTTCTACTACAATCTATTATACAAGGCAAGATATATGGCAAACGTGGAACAGGACGCAGAAGAATATTATCTTAGTTGCAAAACCTAAGGGCGTGGTATGGGAAATCATCCAACGAGTTATCTAGAATTGCAACCAATAAAGTGAAGATGACCGTGTTAAACGCAAACATCCGAAATCGGATAAGCACCTGCACAAGAAGAAGAAGAAGATTATTTCCTCTGTTAAAACATGCTGAAGTTGTGTCACATCCAGTTAAAGCATGTACAGAAAGTACATGCTCACTGCACTAGGGATGCGCAAATTGAAGGCTTTTAGAAGAAGATATTTTTTATTTTCTTTATTTTTGGCAGGTTTTAAAAAATATATGTATATCTTTATCAAGAGAAACTGAAGCTGTTAATATAAGTAAGACGTCTATATTCTCTGATACTACGACTATGTTTTCATTTGATGCGATGACAGCTGTTGTAACTATTAACCGATCCGCATCACTTTCATCTTGAAAGCGGGGATATTATTTGCAGCTAATGTTTATTTTAAAAAATTAATAAAACGACATGAAAGATATTTTCCAGAAATTTTTCTTGATACAACTTTGAAGACCTGTCTCTTTCAAATCGAATATCTGGTGCAGTTTTCGTTTTTAGACGTCGGTCTCTTTCATCAGATTTTATTCTGTTTCTGATAATCGACAAAAGCAATTGCTTTTTTCCATAATTACGAACAATAAAATTAATATATATTTAAAATTGCACCATACTGTTGAACAAGTTGCGATTTGTTTTTATGTAATAACATGCCTCCGTCGGTCACAAACAGAAAAATCTTTTAATTCAGTAATATCTTTTGGAAATTGTACAAAGAGGTCGTAGAAAACACATTTTTAGGCGTTGGAAATTATATGTAATCGTATGTTATATTTAAATGTATTTAATCTATTTAAATTTGAGTTAGTTTAACAATTTAGAATTTTATTTGTATATAATGTTTATTAAATAATAATAATAATAATCGTACAGAATAAAAATTTACCTTTTAATGCTATATTTATAATTACTGTGTCCAAAACCCCTAGATATGAGGCAACGCGCGGAATTAAAAAAAGAAGCTATTTTGCCACTTTAAAGACGTTATTTTTCATTTTTGATAAATTTTAATATAAAATTTGAGATCAGCGACCCAAAAAACCTTATGCTATCAAATATCGGGCAATGGTTTAAATAAATAAAGAAGTTATACATTTTTTTAATTAAGAATATATTAAAAAACACTTCTTTGTTAATAACAATTGAAAAAATAAAAAGCACACCTTCTCACCTATGGGGAACGTTTCTATAAACTTTTTCCGAAATAATTAAAAAAAAATGTTCAAAATCGGTTTTGAGTCAACGAAGTTAGAACTTTTTTCCTTTAGTAAATGGACTAATACGTATGCAGTACTTGGAACTAAGCAGTAATGATAACTATGGCCGTAATTGGTCGAAGCAAAGTCATCACTGCAACTTGAAAATCTGAAAATCAAGTATATTTCATAATTGTCAATTTGACATTGAGAATGGATCCTAAAATGATAAAAGGAAAACCGATAAATAGTGGATAAAAGAGGCTGGCCTATAATGTTTATTTGAATAATAAAGGACGAAATTATTCTAAAACAAGAGCAGTCACACAAATTTGTATTTTGCTAGTGTAAATCTGAGTTTGAGTTTAGAGCGCCACTTACTGCATTCTTATTTGAAATTTGGTAGTGTATTGATTTTTTGCCATGTTTTTCTAATATAAATATTATATAGAAGTCAGCTACTTCGAAAAGAAGCTGTAGTTAGTTAATAACTCCTTTTTCTCTATTTTTCAAGGAGCAGTATATATTCTCCAAATGTTCCAACCCTCTACTTGATTTAATTGATTTCCATTCAATATCCTAACAAATATCCGTTACTGTGCTTTTTCTTGGTTGTTATATTCCAATATTTATTTTTCTTTTTCCACTTTCTTTAGGCTTTGCGAGTTCACCTCTCGTTGGTGTCTCGATAGAGCACAACGTTTAGGTGGTCTATCCAGCTGTCTTTTTGCAAGTGGTACTTGGGATTTTCCTATTTTAGGTTTTGTCTTTCCGGTGGCATTCTACCGACATGTATTCTATCCCGCAGTGTGTGTATAGTTTGTTACCGTCTAAAACGACTTTTACGACACTGCACCGGCTCATACAAAACTCACGTAAAATCTAGACCGCCAGAGCGGACGATATTTCTCACAATCGGGACAATGAGTCACCTAGAACCGCTGCCCTGCCCGTAACAAGTTATGTGGGCTAAACTACAGTGGAACGAGGGGTGGTCCTACACAAGATTACTTTCGTGCAACGCCCAAATGGGCGGTAATCACTGACAAAATTAATTGAGCGCCACCCGGTTTCATCAATGAGAACGAAAATGCCCCAACGCGGGAGGCTCGCACTTGCCTTGAAGAGCGTTTGTTATAGTTTACCCACAGCCCAAGCGAGCGGCTGGTGATTAAGCGCATGAATTATCGTTTGCAAGTGGCCCACGCTGGCGGCTGGCATGTAACATGAATGATTAGTTAGAAATAGCTTGAGCTGTCGGCTGGAATTTAATATGAATAAATATTTAGAAACAGCCTACGCTGGCGGCTGGCATGTAACATGAATGATTAATAACAAATAGCACACACTACTCTGATTGGTTAGCTTTGCCTGGCTGCGTCGATTATCGTCGGGCGCCCGCCGTAAAAGTACGTGTCCTGGCTTGAAGCGTGGGCCCTGTGCGAAGTCCAGTGATCCCAGGTGCGGAATTCTCATAGGAAACAACCGAAAACTGTCGAGACCTGTATATGTGTCCGTTCTGAAAAATTGGATCCCCCAATGAAAATTGCAGAACAGAAGGTCATCAAAATCAACTATAGGACACCCACAAACCACCTCAACAAACGGCACTTCATTCTAAGCCGGCCAGCAATGAACTCCTCCAAACAAACAAGACCAAGCTGTATCAGCACATCGCGGAGGGCGGCGGAAACCACACTCTTGGCACCGCTTGCAGTGACCGCCCGCAATTAACTTCCAACCCCGACTGACTCAACAAGAACCAGCTCGCGGCACGCTCGGCAGACAGGAAAGACGGCGATGGGGCGAAACTCTCTCACTCGCTCTCATAGACTGCGTTTTAAATTTGATGCAAAAAACACGCTATAGAACGTCGATACAGTTCAGGTGCAAGCTCCTCGAACTTCTAGAAAATGGCTGCTTGCTAAATCTCGAAATTCCAAATAATCCAACAAAAGTAATTATGAACGATAGAAAATTACAGCGGCCGTTATAGCTGCTCGCACTAGAGATGGGCGCGTGAGTGAATTTTCGCTCACGTCACGCACGTTTCACGCTTGCTTTAAACAGTCACGTTCACGCACGTTCAAGCTCACGTTCACTCACGTCCACGGCGTGACACGCCACTCACGACGTGACACGCAGCTTTTATTTCAAAATTTAAATTCAGATAGAACAGAATGTTCAAATTTATAACCAATGAAAAAACCCTAAAGAGAACTAAAAATATGTTTTACACCTGACATAATTTACGTGATATGTTGCAATCAGGATAGTTGACATAAAAAGAAATAAATGAAAATTGACTACAATAATTTCGACAAGGGATAAATACTGATTACTCGCAATAGTATATTATACATCAAGGTAGCGAAGCGCAGTATTATAACCTGAGCGCATATTAGATACTGAGCGCGCAGCGCGAAGTATCTAAAGCGCGAAGGTTATAAGACGATTCGCTACCGTGGTGTATATACTATTTTTTGCACTACCAAACGGCTTAATACCTAAATTCCCAACAAATTTCGAAAATATTTTAACTGTCAACCTGACAATACAGCTCTTTAAAACGTCAAAATTAAAATAGTCATATTTGGTAACTTAGCAATTTATTAGTTACCACGGTGAAAATTGTTTATTTTACTTTCTCTCCCTTGGTGGAGAAAATCAACTTCACAACCTCAAAATAGGCCAATAACGGTGCGTTCTGAGACTAGTAGTGCAAAAATATATTTCTTGCAGCTGTCTTCAAAGACATTACTTTTAATACTAAAAGCTGTCAGTGGAATTGACGTTTACCTTATTGGTGTGAGTACAGAAGGTATATGTTGCTAGGCAACACTTTTAATTCGTAGGTTTGAAAGTACTTTTACGTACAAGGATCAACATTTTCAGCGTTAAGGCGAGTATACAAGAAAAACATTACCTTTATTAGAATAAAAATATCATCTACACATCTACACAATACATTTTTGGTTTAATAATAAAGCGTAATTAACATTTTCAGCGTTATCCGAGTATAAAAAACAAACCATTACTTTTATTAGAATAATAAGTTCATCTACATATCTACATATTAAAATGTTGATTTAAAAATAATATGTAATCAACATTTTCAGCGTTACGTCGAATTCTGCGCTCTTCTAAAATTCGCCCAGCTGTCGAAAATACTCTTTCGCTTGTAACGAAACTTGCCGGTATGTTTAAAATTTCTCAAGTTTTTTTAACAGTGGCGTATTTACACTGTTTTTCCAAAATCCTAAAATGTCATCTACATTTCCGAATTTGAATTTAACATACTAATTTAGTTTTGTTTCGACATCATCCTAATTACATGTGTCATCGTCAGAGCTATCTCTAAGTGTAGAAAGATAGGAATCTGATGCTGATGTACCACTTTTGAGTCGTTTGCTATGTATTTCATCATTATCATCTATAGTTTTATTTGCATTATAATCTTATCTTTTATGTGAAGGTATGAACTTTAAGGATTTATAATTAGGGTCCAAAAATAAAGCCACATAATGTAACTTGTTTGCCACGATTTGTGATTTAATGAATTTAAAAGTTGCTGCACCCTGCAGTTTTTTATTCGTTACTAAATATTTAACGTGAAATTAACGTGAAACGTGAATCACGCCTTGGAAATTTTCACTCACGTTCACTCACGTTCACGTCACGATTTTCAAATATTAGTCACGTTCACGACGTGACACGCCGTGACACGACGTGACACGACTGTTTTCACGTACGCGCCCATCCCTAGCTCGCACACACATTGATGAACTATTGGGCGTAAAAGTAGGACAGGAAAAACTATATACGAGCAGGGTCAGAATCTTTGAACCGAAAATACTCCAAAAGGTTGCATATTGGTAAAATTTAAAAATGTCCTGACAAGTTATTGACCTAATTGTAGTAACTATAGTAGTTTGAAGCAGTTATCTTTCCTATTAGCGTCTGCTGTAATATTAGCCGTGTTTTTGTGACATTTTCATGAACATATATTATTTTTAACTTAGAAAATGTTTAACGAATTGGAAGTGTGACGTTAATAGGGTGCTCCAGTAGCGATTTGTGCGATTCGGGATGCGTTTGTGAGGGGGGGGGGGGGGGATTTTTGCATTATGTTCTCAATTTTTAAAAAAGGAAATTGTGTCATTTGGTTTCATTCTGGCCCTTTATGAAATAGTAAATTTGCAAGTAATTATTAAACAGCATGATGCTAACGGAATGTCGGATTGTATTTCTATCTAACATGAATAATATTTCGTGGGGGTAAAGTAATTGACGCGCTGCCAGACGGTGGTAGAGGAGGAGACGGCCATTGGCAAGGTTGGGATGTTAGTGTCAGCTATTTGTACTACAATTTAATACGAGATTGTAATAGAAAAACTTGGTGAGGACTTCAAAAATATAAATACACGTATATATACGGAAAATGCCAAGTTACTTAATTTAGACAATGTAAAAGTTTCCCAAACAACAAATCCGTTTAAAATGTATTTATTGAACAATTGATACCATACTAAATGTACATGCCGAGTAAACAACTCAAAGATCTATTAGCAACTAATCCCCTTTCCACAACGCTCTATTCCTCCTAATAAAAGCAGTAACATCTTTGCTCTCATTGTTATATTTGTTATTAAAGCACGTTGCATGAGTAAACAAAATAAGCTATGTACTAAATATATGGAGCCGCCGAACGGATTGGTTGTAATTCTCAGCACTGCTTCAAAACAGCTAACAAATGTAATAAAGAATGACTCATATAAGCAATACATCTTTTAAATTTATATAAAAAAAATCTGGTGTGATAGACAAACACAACTTCCTTTTACATTGATGTTTTAGTTAGCCAAAATTTTGATTTTTAATTTTTAAGCATTTGTCAAAAATTTTCAAAAATTACAAATTCTACAGAACCCGTACAAAATAGAGTGTTAGTTGAAGAGACAATTTCCTCTAAAATTTTAAGCTGAATTCAAAAATGTCATAATATACCGGGTGTTCTATTAAAAACAGGAGTTAATAAAAAACTGTAAAAGGCTTTACCCAGAACTTCCCTCGTCAACATTGTGAAACTAAATAATTTTAAAAATCAAATTAAGTTAGGCGTAAAAATATCTTCACGTTTCTAATAAATTAAATAAATTTTCATTTAAAAAACCGTTACCGGTGGTCGAATTCGAATGGCAGGCGGACCGCGTATGCAGTCCCAATGTTTTGTGGGATATTGCAAGAAAACGAGCTATTTCTACCTGAGCTACGGAGCACCGACCCTTCGAATTCCTGCGTTGCGGCTGTATTAAGTAACTCACAAATGTTTTGCTTCTTTTTGTATCGTACAAAATTTATTCTGTATCTATTGAGGTTTATTTTTGGTATGAATAAAGCCTGCGCTATGTACACATTATTACTTGTATTTATTGCTAAGTTAAATAAACAATAAACACATTTTCATTTTTTAAGGTGCTCATGCTGTATATATTTGTCTGAAACTTTCTCTCTCCTCCAAAAAATCGTTTTTGAGTTATACCGCCAACAGGCAGACAGACAGGCGGAATTGAGAAAACCTGTTTCTCGTCATCTAGGGACCCTAAAACGTGAAGATCTGAAGAAATCTCGAAAGGTGATTTTTTAGCGATTACAATACTTCCTTCGTCTTTTAGACGAGGGAAGTAAAAGTATGAAAAAAAACAAAATAAACCCACTTTCTTTGTTTGTTTGTTTGTTTGTTAATGGACAAGGTCTAGGCGTGCAGAGTACCAGGTACCTTAGACACCGACTGCTTTGGTCGTATGGTTAAAGTCCTACTTAGAATTTTGCCGAGACTAAGGAGTTCCAACCCTAGCAAGGGATCTTTTACATGCTACGCATCGTAGTAACATGGGACCCACGGCTTTACATCACTTCCGAATGATAGCATTCTATAGAAGCTCTCATCTGCATTTTTTAATTTTTGAAAACCTCACTGGGGCCGGAAATCGAACTCGCGACCCTTAGATCAGTAGTCAGGATGCTTACCACTGAGCTACTGACCCCGGCTAAACCCACTTTAGAGGTATTCAACTGGTAAATCACATATCTCAGATCAATACACATTAAAAATGTAATAAAAATATAAAGTTTGAAAAAAATCGTTAGAGCGGTTTTTGAAAGAATCGAAAAGAATTGAAAAATAATAAGGGTAAACACCATTCTTCCGGTTATGCGATTTATTTCAAAAGCTTGCTGTCGCGTCTAGATAGTACACAAAACTTATATAAGAAGTTTCAACGTCATATCGCTTTTCGTTTTTGAGATATTCTGTTCACAGACACACAGACAGACAGACAGACAGACAGACAGACACACAGACACTCACACACACAAGAACACACACAGAACAATGAACAAAAACATGTTTTTTGAGTTCAAGGGACTGTAAAACGTGAAGATCTGTTAAAAACGCAATTTCGAATTTTTGGGGTGAATCCAATGCTTCCTTTGTCGTAAAAGGAAGTAAAAACGGAATGTAATATCGAATTCACCATTTTTATTTACTTGCAGATTAACATTAAATTGTACAAGATGCTGAGAAGATTCAAAATTGTAGTACTTATTATGTATTAATGATTTTATTCAATAGAACTTCGCACTAACGTTTAGCTTGGCGTATAATAAACAATAATAATAAATATGTAAAACAATTTGAAACTTTATTTCTATCCCCTGTAAATCTTTCAGATTTTGCAGAGTTTATGCCAGATTTAAAAATTTAAGAGACCCATTGGGCAAACACTCCTCTTTTCTGCCAATTGTTTATCAAAATATGGAATAATGATGTTGGTGCAATCTCCGTAGCTTACTATATTTCCTCGCACGTCACTCGACGATCTCCTCCACCACAAGCTTCACACTTTGTCCATATGTTGTTGCTTCCGACCTTTCTGGCCTTAGGTTATTGTTTGGTGACATATCCTTTACGAAAATAAGAAGTCACACAGGGTAACTGCACTACGGTCTACTGTCTACTCACCACAAACTTCACGCTAAGCACAATACATTTCTGTAGAGAGGTTGCCACGTGAAGTTTAAATCTTGATCTACGATCTTTGATCTTGAACCGTCCGTGTCCGTCCCAGTCCCTGAGGCGCTCCAGAGTTAATTTATAAAACTTGTCAATTCTGTGATCATGTATTTATTTTTCCAGTGAACGTGTTTCACGAGACCGTGTAACTGGCTGGTAAAGCGTTTAAGTTTGAAGTCGGCAGCTAGTGTGTTCGAATCTCACACCCGAACAGTGGTTACTTCTCCGGGCATCATACCAATACCTTTGGTGGTCGTGATTCCTGTGAAAGGACATACTTCTTTATCAACGGTTAGCCTAGCCACTTGCTCACCCCGCGGGCGAAGATAACTTAAAAAACAAAATTCAGTGCGATGATAATATGCTCTCAGCCAAGTTAGAAGAACCTCCTTTAGGTACCCAGATATATAAACACCTTTAAAAGTTAACTTGTATTCCCAGACATGGAAATATCATGACCTGTTCCATTATGGTGCCCTCAATCTCTAGCTGGCATCCAATCGGATGTCTAATTTGTTTTTTTCTTTCAATAACTATATGTTTCACAGCAAATACAATCAGTGGTGTAAGCCATTCTCGGTTTAGAATCATTTTGATCTATTTTGTAGATGGGTTAGTTTTGATCGAGTCTGTTATTTTATTCAATACTACATTAAAGCGCTATAGACTGAGCTGGGCAAATCTCCTTTCCTTGTCCCTCCCGTTATGTGTGTCTTCTGTAAGTTTGTCTTATTTTGGTTGGTGTTTTGGAAAAGATTCTTTCATGAGGTTTTTAGAGGTTACGGGCACATTAACTTTTTCTTGTACGCTTAACAAATCATCTATAATAATTGTATTTTGTTAATTTGAACAAGTTAAAATATTTATTGAAGTGGTTTACCCAAATTATTTGTCTAACTAAATGTTAAGGCTTTTTGATTTGAAACATGGGATTGGTTCACTGAATAGTCCTTCGAATACTATTCGTAGTCAAAGTTAGGTAGACTACTTTTGGGGTGGTAGCATTCATGCCAATTGCGTATGCAATTGGACGAGTTACCGAGCAACGCAACGCAATGGACCTTCGTGATACCTACTACCCCAACAATAATCGACATCACTTTGAGTACTTATAGTATTATATATGATTATTTACTCGATTCTTGTGGTATAACTATAAAATCTGTTGTAGATCAGTGAATCCTAAATGGAAACTGTTCTTTATGGATTATCATGCATAAGGTGTAATTTTTAGATGGTTGTTTTTTTATAAAGAGATTGTCATACTTGACCGGCATTCCTTCAACATCGTTTGCTATACAAATATTTTCGGGAAAAAAATATTTCGCTCATTCGTCAATGCTTGAACACCAAAAATTACTTTCTTTCGTTGTTTATCTTTAAAGACATATTTTCGCAATTCCTTTGATTTTATCTATTTGCTCTTGCAGACTATATTTTGAAATGTCAGAGGTATACACCTAATATACGTAGGTGATCATTGTTTGCTTTTAATAGTACAGATTATGATTTGTGTAACAGTTTTACCAATTTGGTATTGATTTTTTGAACAAGCACTACAATTTAGATTTTTGCGCTTTTTATGTCCTGGAATGTTGCCAATTATTGCCTTGCTTGGTTTTTTAGATTTACCGTTTTCTTATAGTTTAGATAATCGCCAATGCGTTTTGATATCTGGATGTGTTTTAGCTGGATATTAGCTTTAAATAATATAGTGAACTTGTAGTTATTAAAATACATGGTTTTGTAACTGATCTATTTTGTGTGGCACAAACGAAAAGTGACCACCGTCTTGGTTAGCTCAAACCCTCGACGATTATTGGAGTAAATTAGGACTATGTGGCAGTTCTTAAGGTTAAAAATATTAATATAGTACTTTGGGAAATTACAGTCCGACCCGGTCGTTAACCACGACAAAAAACTACAGTCGAATCCAAAACGCACCTACCTTTTGTGGCTTTTCGCTTAACTATCCTAGACTCAAAATAAAAACGAGCGGGTATCGTGGGGATGAATAAACAGATATACCAGCAGTAGCTGTGACAACGGCTTTAATAGCAGTTAAACTAGCTATCGCTATCGCTGCTTAAACAAAATCTAACATTTTATTTGACACCATGCGCAATAAATTCCAAATGCCTTTACGTTAAAGCGTCGCATATAACGTAGGCAAACCACGCCAATTACAAATACAAAAAATCCGTTGAGATAAATCTAGGGAGGCATATGTTAGTACTCACAGCTAACCCACGTTGGATATCCAATCAACTGGTCTAAACCCGGGTAAATGTGGCGCTCTCGGAACCATCGCCGGCGGGTTTAAAGTCCTTGCCACGGACCTGTTGTACTGAAACGGTGCAGCTTGCGGGAATGCAGTCCGTCCAGGACCGAGCTTAGGTGCGGCGAAGGAAATTTACCTCCAACTTTCAGAGGAAACGTCACTAGCTTAGTTGCCTGCGGCGGATGTGTCGCATGACGGAAATGAAGAGACCTGGAGAGCGTTCGAGCTCGTGGAAAGCGTTTGAGCGCGTGGAGAGCGGGCCTAATATAAAAATATTTAACATTAAATAACATATTAAATTCGAAATAAGGGCATGTGCTCACCTCCCGTTAGATATAATGGCCCATAGAACACGCGCAGCTAAAATGTTATTGCTAGTACGGCGTTTCCATTGCCTTTTTAAACTGAAAAGCTTCCACCTGAATGTTCTTAAAATCAACGTGGGCTACAGATCCCATAAGGTGATAGGCCGAACTTAGCACACACCTCGCTCATCGAGATGCCAACCTCGAACTCTGCTATCACTGCCTTCTATCAGCTGGGATGTCCATCTTAAAAATCGAATTCCCCCAAAATACATCGGGCTATGAATTTTCATAGCTGAAGTGAGCAGGATTGAATTTACTACGGAGGATGACAAAATATGTAAAGAAGTCTTTATTTTACAGTGCCACTAGAGAGCTCAAATCGTTGAAATACAGATCCGATATAATTGTATGTACAAGACTAAAAGACAAACGGGAAAGTGCAAGACCATCTTCTTAGTTCAAACCGCTGCTAAAAGCATTATCCTGAAAGGATAAATTTAAGCTGTTAACTCAAAATTTTAGTAAACCATTACATAACTATCAAATTTTTCATGAATATTTGAGAATAATCGAACAATGCGTAGTTTTAAGAAAACTTGCATACCAGAGCTTTGTAAATTTAACAAGGAGAAGATAAAATATAAAACAAGCGTTTGAAATACTAAGCCACCTTTAATTAAAAGTAAAACAATAAAGTTCAGTGTTATTTTAGAAAACTACAGGCTATGATCATGAATCATCATAACTTTTGAAATAACGTGAAACCAATTTCAGTATTTCTAATTAACATCCTTATATCTGGAACATTCTATAGCAAAATTTAATTTCAAGCAACATCGGGTTATTCTCAAAGGCAGTATCAGTAACGGTTTATTAAGAAAAGCCTTGTTTCCCATTATAAACTTCCTTTCTCTCCGCTGGGTAAGAGAAAATTCCTAGAAACCTGCTATATGATATGAGATTACCTTTAGGTGCTATGAAACTATCATCGCTTCCATAAGTTGTAGTAAAGCTTTCTGCTTTCGCATGAGTTCGTGTTTATGAAAACGTTCAGTGAACTTGTAATAATCCCAGTATCCTTTACCGTGCATACCAGTGCTTACTCTTGCGTAATAACTACGACTAAGCTAGTTAACTGCTTCCATCAGTGTCAAATGACGAGTTGTTTTAGGAATTTCGACTTGAGCTTAAGAAGCTGACATATGATACTGGTACTATTTTAATCTAATTAGGAAGCATGAAGCCCGTAAAGACTAGAAGTGTTAATTGGAATGCATATTTAGAACTTAAATGGATTTGCTTGAATAGTATAGTTTGATTTTATTTCGTGGTTCATTTTTGGATAATCTTATGAATCTGCTACTATTATTTTAGCTATTAATCGCCAATTTATAATAATTTTTTAACACTTTTTCCCAATCTACAATATTATTAAGATTGATAAAAAAATCTGCTTTCACATCTAAATATTCTGTATTTTTACAATCAACAGAATGGATAAGTAGACAATTGCAATTCTATTTAACTAAACGCTTATGATTTCATATCCACAAAAGTACGTATATGAAATCCATCAATCTCAAATATTCTTTGTTTGTTTGTTATGGACGAAGTAAAGTGTCAATTAGCAATTGGGCTGAGTTACCGTGCTCTTTTGCTTTTCCTCCTGATGAAGCCTCTTACAAAAGTGGGCGAAACGTTCAGTTCTTCTACCTCAATAACGACACGGTCCAATCTCAGAAGTCGTTTGTTACTTAACGACTTCAACAATCCGAAATTAGCTATACCACTAATTCAAATGAGCACCCTGTCTAATTGTGTGTTGTGCCTGCGTGTCTGCTTCTGTCACGTTTTCATGGTTACCGATAGGTCGCAGTTGGTCCGCGATCAGTTTTGTCGCCACCGTGTTCATAATGCAACTATAAGTACTTACGTTTACTTAGCAATCCTGGTTTAGCACTAAGACGTCTGCATACAAGTCAGATTCCCTTGAAACCGCGCATTCGAATTTTAGCAATTGGGATATTTTTTATTTCTTTGCATATTAATGTAATTCGCATTACTTGGTGTTTCATTTTACTGTTAGAGTATTATTAGACATTTTGAACAGTTGTTAGATTTAGCAAAAACTATTTATTCTTGAGGTGTGCTTTCTTTATTAAAGATGTTAAACTATTTCTTTCTGTATTTTTATATCATATTTAAATTTAAACATTTATTTTAAGACCATCTATGCGGTGAGGTCAAAAGGTAGTGTGCAACTGAGTATGTTTAAAACTGCAATTACCTTGAAATTTCGTTATCCCTGACTCGATATACAAAATTGGCAAATTTTTACCATTTCACAAACTGATTTTACATACTCTCTCAGGTAGTAACTCATTGCTTTAGCTCATACCGTTTGCATTATTATAATACATTTTATTACATAAAACATTGTGCCACATTTAAAATCAAACTCCTGAATGGGCTGCAGGGCGCGAACTTGACTTTTTTAACTTAAAAGGGATTATTGCCTAAATCTATACACGTTTATTCTACAAAACACTGAACTTGAGTATTCCTAACACAATGGAATAGATTCGAAGAAATTATACCATACCTTTTAACTAACCCAAACCTATTATATAAAGTAATTTAAATTTTTTTCCATGCATTTAAAATTTTATTCTGGGGACAAAATCCACTTGTTGAAACCAAAACTTAATGAGACGGCTTCGTGCCTAATTATACAAATAGGTTCTACGAATCCACTTAAAGAATTACTGTACGCACTAAATCATGCAAATTTTACTATTATTTACAATTCACGCTAAATTATTAAGATTAATGTCTTCCAGAACTTCTAGTATTCTATCTTCGAACCTGTTGCGTACTCTTCGCATTGTTCAACGCCAAACTTTATCAACTTTTTCAAACAATTTTTGAGAGCTCATCCATTCCTTCAATTCAGATTAGCTGCTCTGATAAACTTTCAGGACTCGCTGTTCAAGTGCTTTTTCGAATTATTGAAAATTTCATCTTGTGCTCCCCCAATAATCAATATAAATGTCGTCGTTGTAAATGGCAGACGATGGCTAACTCGAATGATACTTTTTAATGCAAATATATGTTTTATAAAAACGTATTAACGTAATAATAATAATAATAAATTCTCTTTATTTTTAAGTTGGCGAAGTTAAGCTAGAGCTGTTCTTCCGCTTAAGAAAACTACAATAGAAATAAATACAATTAACAATTTTTGCGTGTTTCAAATTTTAACTGATGTTTACTTAAAAATAGGCACATAACAAAAAAAGTAGATTAGTAAGACCAATAGGTTTTTGACCGTCTATTGAAAAAGTAATCCCGCAAATGAATTTTGAATCTTGTCATAGGATATTGTTTTATTTCGTGGGGAATAGAATTATAAACAGTAGCAGCATTGAAAATAAAAAATCGTCGATAAAATGAAATTGAATATTGTGAATATCTAAACCCGAACACTAAAGTTTAAACCATGCTTATTTTGTCGCAATGTAAATTTTTCGAATAGATAACTAGGGCACTGTTTTAAATGCATTGAATGTGTTAGACAAGCAAGATGATACAGACGTGGTTGTACCATTTTTAACCAATTGATATGCTTATAGAAAGGTGTAATTATGTTGCATTTGTTTATCTTAAGAGCAAACCGAACACAACAATTTTGTAATATCTGTATTCGATTTCTTGTTACGGCATCGATACATGGGCCACATACTATATCAGCATAGTCGAACAAATATAATATTAGTACTTCACACAACATTAAAATTAAGTCTTGACTAAGAAAGGTTTCATTGACGTATAACATTTTTAATTTACTATAAGCTCGTTGTAATAATTTATTCACATGTGTTTTAAATCTTAAATCTGAGTCGATTATCAAAACCAGGTTCTTGCATTCAGTTACAACTGGTAATTGCACTCTGTCCATGGTTATCTGAAAATTATTTTTACGTCCCTTTCCGAAAAACATGACGAATGACTTATTAATACTACCTTATCTTTAAATGCAACTTTGTGGAAAATTTGTAAAACGAATTCAAATCAGCGTTTACATTTTTGATTTTAAGTTCTTGAGTAGGCGGAAAGCAATATAAAAGTTGTGTATCATCAGAATAACAATGTATATTTGTAAATGTAATATTTTCAGGAAGATCAGCTATATATATGCAAAAAAACAACGGCCCAAGCACACTACCCTGAGGAACACCTTTTACTACAGACAAGGGCATAGGTACATTTTTGCCTAACTTCACGCTCTGCATGCTATTACTTAAATAATTCTTTACAAAATTTAAACTATTATTATCAAAATTATAGTACTCCAATTTAGCAATTAAAACATCATAGTTGAACGTATCAAATGCCTTGCTATAGTCCAGTAACTCAAGTGCCGCAGTCTTACCTTTATCACAAGCAGTAATAATTTCATTTGTGATAGTGCAGTGGTTGTACTATGATGACGTCTAAATCCTGAATGAATATAAGGTAATATTTTACATTAATCTAAGTGTGAACGAATTTGGATATCTACAAATTTTTCTAGAATTTTTGACATTGTTGATAAAATACTTATAGGCCTGATCTTTAAAGTCTGTTGGATTCTGGGTTTTACATAACGGAGTAATCAAGGCTTCCTTCCAAACATCTGGAACAACTGCATTAGTAAGACAAATAGTAATTTATTATACAAGACGATAAAGTTAAATTTTATCCACGAGTGAATCGTTTAACGTCGAGACGAAGTCGAGACGTTAATGATTCAAGAGTGGATAGAAATAACTTTATCGTCGTGTATAATACAATATTTTTTCTATAGCAAGAACTTTAACAATTTCAAAAGAAAATAAGGACAGTCAATCACATTTCAAAATGTCAGTAGCTAGATTGGGTTGCTACGATAATACTAAGCTGTCATATTTAATTTAAACAAAAGTTAAAAAATTAAATGACTTTATCTATCCTTGATGTTAAAGTGCTACTTTATCTACCCTTGCTGTTAAAGTAAAACTTGACCTTTTGTTTTGAGTTGATAAAAACACACTTTAACATGTGCTATAGAAAAAAGTTAATTATATGAGCTAAATGATCTGTTATATGCGGAACACACATCTTTAATATTTTGCATCTATTCCATCTACACCAACAGCATTTGATTTAAGCTGAAAAATTACTTTCCCAATTTAATCGTTTGACACTTCTTTAAGAGAAAAAGTGGTTGTATTATGGTTTGATTTAATTTTATAATTTTGAATAATATCGTTATTATCAGGTAGGTCAAATTTAGTACAATTAATAAAATAATTGTTCAAAGCATTTACATCAGATAGCGTATAATAACAGATATTTCCAGTTTTCTATTTACGTTAAGCATATTAAGAGTTTTCCATAATTGTTTTGATTGTTTTTTTTTCGAGACATACACTAGATAAGCTTTCTTTTCCTTTCGTATAGCAGCAGTGGTATAGTTTTTTAATTGCACATAATATTCCCAATGAGGAGAAAACCTGGATTTTTTGCCTTGCTATGTGCCTGATCACGAAGTTTAATCATTTGTTTAATAGTACCCGTTCACCATGGCGCTGGTGGCTTCTTTGCCTGTAGTTTCCCCAGAGGAGCATGCTTTTCCACAACTTTTAGTATTTGTTCATCTAAAAATTTTAGCTTAGCATCAATATCGTGAAAATAATATATCATATACCAAGGACCAGAGATCAAATCAGATTTGAAATTTTCATAATTGTAATTTTACGGATGGAAAATTTAGTTTACAGTGAGTCAACCTATGATATGTAATAGTTGTCTTATCCATCCAACACTTCGCTGCCGTTGTAATTTTCTACATCTGATAAAAGAATAAAATCAGTTACTACATTATCTGTTAGTCTAGTGCGGCAACTTCCCACTTTGTATGTGAATACTTTAAAACAAAACTAATTTAAGAATATTATAAGAAGCATGACAAAAACTGGGGAAATAAATCTATTTGTATTTGTATTTGTATTGTTGTCTTGTCGGTTTAGTTATAACCTGTTCCAAACCATAAGCTTTAGTTAATCATTTCATTTTAAGTAGAAGTCAGGGCAACTCCGGCGCCATTTTGTTTTTAATTGACCCAATTAATTTGATATCAAATTAATTGACCTAATTAAAAAGGGATTAGCTACCGAATTACGCGAATTAGCTTCCGAATTACGCGAATAAGCTCCCGAATTACGCAATTGACCCGCGGATTAGCTCCCGAATTACGCAATTGACCCGCGGATTAAATTAATTGACCTTGATTGACCCTGCGAATTAAAATGATATCATTTTAATTAACCTAATTATTTTAATCGCTGTAATTAATTAAAGCCGCCATCTTGAATTAAATTACAGTGTTGCCAATTTATTCTCTGTCTCACTTGGTCTTACAGACTTCTCTCTCGTTTCCATTGTGCGACGTTGCCATTTTTATTTCCTGCGAATTAATTTGATCTTGATTGTTCGATTAAACTGGTCGCCATTTTGGATTTACGCCACGAGGATAGCTATGTCTCACTCTTCCTTATTGAGTAGCCGACCCTCTCTCTCTCTTCTGCCGCGAATCAAAAATCCGATTAAAAATGACTCATAATTAATTAAATCCTCCATTTTGAACAGCATAAAATTTATGTGCGATGAATGCTGAGTCTTGTAAAATTTCCTGTCACAACCTGCAGCGACAGACCGGTCGAGGACAAAGGAGTTGACCGTCAACTTTGCAAGCCCCTGCCTGTATGTAGTAAACAAAAACTGCAATTAATGATATAGTGACTTATGTATTCGATACTTTCATAATTGCCGGGCTGAATACAGATCACATGCCACCCGTCGCCTAGAGCAATGAATTAGAAAAGGCCTGTTGTTTAAAGTTACTCCTATAAAAGTGTTTTAAAAATGCTAGCGGGATATTTTTGAAATTCTTCATGGTTTCGTGGGAATATGCAAACAGCGATTTGGTTTGCCTAAACCGGCGAATGGCGAAGGTTACCTACAATACGGAACGTAGAGATACATATCAAAACAAAGCGACTTAAAATCTTACAAGCACTGTTCTCAAGCGTTTTAACTTTCACCGCAGGCAAGTTATGGAAGACCGTGAATAAACAGTACCAAGCCATGCGTTTTCCCTAGAAAGCTATGCAGCCACTCGGCGCGTTTTTGCAATAGCCTTAGGGGTTCTAGCATTACTAAGACATAAGACGACACGTCAACAGAGCCCTATAACTACCACCATCCACGGTGTTGGTCACTCATTTCGTTATCTATGCTTCACCAATCAGTCAGTGTGTTATAAATTTGGTGGTGAAATATGGACTTCACGGGGATTTCGACGCTCTCGGTTCTCGAGTATGTGCGCAAGGGTAGTTTCACCAACCCCAAGTTCCTTTTAATCGCTCATCAAGTTTTACACGACAGAATTTCGAGGGGTGACGACGTCATCCCCGATACTCACCTGCAAACTTTCAAAGAATTAACTGCGTACATCGAAAAACTGGAGCAATCAAATTAATTGACCTAATTAAATCCGCGAAGTGGGCGACACCTACCAATTAATTTCGCGGATTGACCTAATTAATTTCGCGGTTTGCTCTAATTAATTTCGCGGTTTGATCTAATTAATTTCGCGGTTTGATATGTAATTTACATATGTGCTACTGATTAAATTACGCATTAGATTTTTTAATTTGCTTCTGGAATTACGCGTCGGACTTCGGCGGCCATCTTGGATTTCTGGCGGGAATATTTGAAATTTGAATTTTTTCCGATTTTTTTTCTAAGTTCCATTATTTGAAATTTAAACTTCCCGGGTGTCAGCAGCCACCTTGGTTTTCTGCGCGCGCACCTCTCGCTGTAGTCGTTTTTAATTTTGAATTTTCGCGGAAATATTTGAAATTCAAACTGGTGGATCTATCTCGCTCTTCGAAGCTGCTGTCTCTCTCTTGCATTCACTCGCGGAAATATTTAAATTTAAAAAAAGCTATTTGCGTCGGACCCGAGTGGGAATCGAACCCTCTACGTTTGCATACACATTGGGCTCACATTGATCGATGCCGCTAGACCACGGAGCGCTACGGGATTTAAAGGGTTTGAGCGGTGTGCCATCCCGCTTGAGTACCGCTATGCTGTCATATTATAAAATTATTTATTTCCTGAAAATTATAATTAATAACAGATGAACTGCATTGTGCATAATTTAGAACCATAGTAATATTTTTAAAAGGCGAAATAATTATTTTAGTCCCTTATATAAATACACGCATTCTGACTATGCTAGCTTTCTCTTTCAAAGTTTTGACGTCATTGCATAGCGGGCTGTAAATTTTAACCGACAAAATGCATTGTTACCGGGGGATTGTATCTGCTGGAGTTTAGACTTTTTATAATAGAAATTAAATAAATGAACTGAATCACTCAAATGGGTTATAACGCTCAGGATCAAGCGGTCTCTATTTAATAAATGTGTTTTACAATCAACCATTGTTTTATTTGCAGACGGTATAGAAAATCTATTTTATTTTAAATAAACGTTGTACCACACAACCTATTTTTCAAAAATTTAGATTATAAGAATAGGGAATGTTTAGCTTATTGTGTTTAAAGGTTGGTACAATTTAAAAAAAAAATTAGATTTGCAACAGCTTTTGCTGTAATTAGTGCTTTTATTTTTATAATATGAGTGACGTGTATGCGTGGATTAACGATATTTCCATCGTTCTCTGCCTGCTATATAGATGGAAATTTCCTCTCGAGTTCTTGGTCAATCGAATATATTCCGGCGAAATGCTGTAACATATTTAAATTTATGTTGCTATGCGTGCTTACAAAAAGACGTTATGGAGGAATCAATTAATTGATCTAATTAAATTCGCGGTTGTCAAATAATATCAAATTTTAAACTTTGAACACAACAGTTTTAAAATATTGCTCGGCTAACATAAAGAAGATATACGTATTGCTTGAGTAAGAAAGAGATAAACATAGTAGCAAATATTGGAGAAGGCTTGCCTAATTTTAATTATGACATTTGTCAACTAAACATTCCTAGTACTAATAGAAATAATTACTTTATTTTTATAATCTGCTCTTTTATAATATCGCTGCGGAACTTACGAGACGTTCTTTATGTTTACTTTAGAAACCCTTAACCCTTTTCATTTAAATCGCGAAATCCACATAAATATATTACTATAAAAAATCGCGAAAAGTGTTGAGTAAATAAATGCAACGCATTGTAAAGCCGTAAAACTTTTAGTTATTGTACGTTTACAAGATGGGTCTTTTGACAAAGTGGAAGAACCAAACTATGCTATTGTAAATGTACAGATTTTTCACTGTCAATTTGTATATAACAACTTAATGTAAATTGGTATTTGGAACATTTTAACGAAAACAGCGACTTCTTTCGGCATAAACTGTTTCTTCTCACTACGGAACCCTATTTTATAAGTAAACGTCTGAAATTGTGTCATTATATCGATAAAACTGCATTTTAGTTTAAAAAATTCCAATATAAATGCAAACGGACGAAAATAAAAACGCAATTAACCACAAAGTAACATAATTTTGAATAAAAAAACACAATTTCGTTGGAAAAATGTTCTGTTTCACTTAAAATTTTACAAAAACTGACATCATGTCACTTGAAATTATACAAAAAACGACATTTTTATCCAATAAGCGATAAAAAAAATACGCCGTCTCACATAAATTTTAGAAAATCGACAGCATCTCCCATAAAAATTTATAAAAATCGGCATCTTGTCACATTAAATTCTGTAAAAACGACAAAAACAATATTTTTTTCACAACTTTCATTGAAAAATAGTAAAATTTTACGAAAATACGTCTGTGCTGACGACAAATGAAAATAAATTTGAATAGAAACACGCAAAAATTACGAAAAGACGTATGTGTTGACCCCAAAGTAACAAAAATTTGAATAAAATCACACAATCATACAGCATCTCACATAAATTTTCGCAAATATCGACATCATGTCACATAAATTATACAAAAACTGTCATCACGTCACTTGAAATTATACAAAAAACGATATTTTATTCAACACACGATGAAAATTGAACAAAAATCAAGCAATTACAAGCCATCTCACATAAATTTTCACAAAAATCGACATCATGTTACATAAACTATGCATAATTTTGCAAATGTTTTACACTTTTTATAAAATGCATCGCTCAAAATTAAAAGAAATAGCAATTTCGTTGAAAAAATCTACTACCACAATCATTTCGATAAACAAAATTCAAAAAATCTTATACTTTTGACGGAAATATATGTATGTTGACCACAAATTAACATAATTTTTAAATAAAAACGCGCAATTCGTTGAAAAAAATATTCTGACACCACCAAAACACGCAATTTCATTGAAAAATATATATATGTTGTCCGCAAATTAACATAAAGTTGAATAAAAACACGTAATTTTGTTGAAAAAATGTTCTGGCCCCTTCATTTCACTTAAAATTTTACAAAACTGCCATCATAACACTTGAAATTATACAAAATATATGTATGTTGATCACAAATTAACATAAACCTGAATAAAACACACAATTTCGTTGAAAAATTTGCAAATGTTTTACACTTTTTTATAAATGTATCGCACAAAATTAAAAGAAATTACAATTTTCTAAATTATATCACGCTATTATGAAATCGTAGATTGATTTTTTTTGAAATTTTACACTTTGTAACTGTAAAATAACTTCAAATACTAATATTTTAGCTTTAGATTTTGTAATTATTGCAGATTCGTGAAAAACAAAAGCAGAGTAGAAATAAAAAACACAAACACTTTGTAATAAACAAATATATTGTTCTTATTTCGTATAATACTTAATAATATAAATATAAATGTACAGCAGAATGTCTTATTTCTAAAAATTCGCTAGCAATTTACAAAACTGTAGTTTGAGGTGCACGACATTTCAAATTAAAAAGACTGCAAGTAATAAAATCAGAATTTCATTGTGTAATTTTAAAGTTTAAGATGCACCCAATCTAGAATTCCCTTCGTTTTTGGTGATGATGACATCTGCCTTAGAGGCGTTTTTCTAACGGCCCTTTTTTGGAGGCGTTTCCTTATCGATGTTCTTCTGACTGAACCTTTTTGATGTGGATTTGTAATGAGTAGCTGGTGTTTTTAATTTATATTCTAAATCAGACTCGCAGTTATCAGTTTCCATTCCGGTTTTTCCTATAGTACCAGTCGGGGTTGGCTTCTTTTGCTGTTTAGGTTTAGCTAGCAGCACATTAGGAACGTTAAGGTCTTTGATGTAATCAGCAAACTGTAGGCGTCCGGGTGGATTAATAGTTTTTCGAGGCCGCAGAATGTCGTGAATTAAATCGACTATGTTAGACGCCGGTAAAATTTCACCCTTTATAGTAACGGTGCCCTTGTGATCCCAGTTCACATCGCTTGAGGTACTCAAAATGCGTAGGAAAACTTCAGCTTTTTTCTTAAAAGTTTTGGGAAGTGTAGATAAAATAACGGCATTTGATAGGCTGTCACTGGTTGTTTCAATAGGTATTTTGATTGGCTGCCGCGCCTGGTTTGTGAAATGAAGGAATCGTTGTAAAACCTGATTGTACTGGATCCATTTATCGTGATCAGTTAATTTGGACTTTAAAACTTTTTGCATTTCGTCATCAAGCTGTGATAATATATTTTTCTCCGCATCATCGCCAGACTTAAGACGTTGGACAAATTCCGGCGATACAATCAACATCTTCCGCTCTTTGTCCATTTTAGTCGAAAAGGAGCTCAGTCGTTTGTTCTGGTAGAGCCGTCGTGAATAAACTAGCTTAAAATCAAGACTTTCATAATAAATATATAAAAAAATATGACAGGTACGGGAATCGAACCCGTATTCTCTCTCGAGATCAGAACTTGAATCTGACGCCTTAACCATTCGGCCAACCTGCCTCCCTATATAAACGAGCACTCTCTGCATAATTAAGAAAACATATAGTTTAAAAAGCCTTCTGCATGCAATTTCAAACAATATTTCATATAAATTAAGCCATGTACAAATTTCTTAATCAGGTTTTGATATATATTTTATCGAAAGACTTGACCCTCAGCTACCGTTTTATTATTTGTCGTGATTCGTCATCGATGAATTTTACAAGTGCCAGCCTGTCTGCTGTGTGACGTACGTAATGTATCCACCCCTTTTTATTTTAAAATTCTATAAAAACAGAGGCCCGACTGATGCCGCACTAACACGTTTTAAACCATTGTACTCTGTTACCTGATGCGGCAGCAGTTTGGACCTCTGATTTTATAGAATTTTAAAATAAAAAGGTATGGAAACATTGCATGCGTCACATAGCAGGCAGGATGGCACTTGTAAAATTCATCGATGACGAATCACGACAAATAATAAAACGGTAGCTGAGGGTCAAGTCTTTCGATAAAATATATATCAAAACCTGATTAAGAAATTTGTACATGGCTTAATTTATATGAAATATTGTTTGAAATTGCATGCAGAAGGCTTTTTAAACTATATGTTTTCTTAATTATGCAGAGAGTGCTCGTTTATATAGGGAGGCAGGTTGGCCGAATGGTTAAGGCGTCAGATTCAAGTTCTGATCTCGAGAGAGAATACGGGTTCGATTCCCGTACCTGTCATATTTTTTTATATATTTATTATGAAAGTCTTGATTTTAAGCTAGTTTATTCACGACGGCTCTACCAGAACAAACGACTGAGCTCCTTTTCGACTAAAATGGACAAAGAGCGGAAGATGTTGATTGTATCGCCGGAATTTGTCCAACGTCTTAAGTCTGGCGATGATGCGGAGAAAAATATATTATCACAGCTTGATGACGAAATGCAAAAAGTTTTAAAGTCCAAATTAACTGATCACGATAAATGGATCCAGTACAATCAGGTTTTACAACGATTCCTTCATTTCACAAACCAGGCGCGGCAGCCAATCAAAATACCTATTGAAACAACCAGTGACAGCCTATCAAATGCCGTTATTTTATCTACACTTCCCAAAACTTTTAAGAAAAAAGCTGAAGTTTTCCTACGCATTTGAGTACCTCAAGCGATGTGAACTGGGATCACAAGGGCACCGTTACTATAAAGGGTGAAATTTTACCGGCGTCTAACATAGTCGATTTAATTCACGACATTCTGCGGCCTCGAAAAACTATTAATCCACCCGGACGCCTACAGTTTGCTGATTACATCAAAGACCTTAACGTTCCTAATGTGCTGCTAGCTAAACCTAAACAGCAAAAGAAGCCAACCCCGACTGGTACTATAGGAAAAACCGGAATGGAAACTGATAACTGCGAGTCTGATTTAGAATATAAATTAAAAACACCAGCTACTCATCCAAATCCACATCAAAAAGGTTCAGTCAGAAGAACATCGATAAGGAAACGCCTCCAAAAAAGGGCCGTTAGAAAAACGCCTCTAAGGCAGATGTCATCATCACCAAAAACGAAGGGAATTCTAGATTGGGTGCATCTTAAACTTTAAAATTACACAATAAAATTCTGATTTTATTACTTGCAGTCTTTTTAATTTGAAATGTCGTGCACCTCAAACTACAGTTTTGTAAATTGCTAGCGAATTTTTAGAAATAAGACATTCTGCTGTACATTTATATTTATATTATTAAGTATTATACGAAATAAGAACAATATATTTGTTTATTACAAAGTGTTTGTGTTTTTTATTTCTACTCTGCTTTTGTTTTTCACGAATCTGCAATAATTACAAAATCTAAAGCTAAAATATTAGTATTTGAAGTTATTTTACAGTTACAAAGTGTAAAATTTCAAAAAAAATCAATCTACGATTTCATAATGGCGTGATATAATTTAAAAATTGTGATTTCTTTTAATTTTGAGCGACACATTTTATAAAAAGTGTAAAACATTTGCAAATTTTTCAACGAAATTGTGTGTTTTATTCAGGTTTATGTTAATTTGTGATAAACATACATATATTTTGTATAATTTCAAGTGTTATGATGGCAGTTTTGTAAAATTTTAAGTGAAATGACGGGGCCAGAACATTTTTTCAACAAAATTACGTGTTTTTATTCAAATTTATGTTAATTTGTGGACAACATATATATATTTTTCAATGAAATTGCGTGTTTTGGTGGTGTCAGAATATTTTTTTTCAACGAATTGCGCGTTTTTATTTAAAAATTATGTTAATTTGTGGTCAACATACATATATTTCCGTCAAAAGTATAAGATTTTTTGAATTTTGTTTATCGAAATGATTGTGTTAGTAGATTTTTTCAATGAAATTGCTATTTCTTTTAATTTTGAGCGGTGCATTTTATAAAAAGTGTAAAACATTTGCAAAATTATTTACAGCCAGAACATTTTTTCAACAAAATTACGTGTTTTTATTCAATTTATGTTAATTTGTGGACAACATATATATATTTTTCAATGAAATTGCGTGTTTTGGTGGTGTCAGAATATTTTTTTCAACGAATTGCGCGTTTTTATTTAAAAATTATGTTAATTTGTGGTCAACATACATATATTCCCGTCAAAAGTATAAGATTTTTTGAATTTTGTTTATCGAAATGATTGTGTTAGTAGATTTTTTCAATGAAATTGCAATTTCTTTTAATTTTGAGCGGTGCATTTTATAAAAAGTGTAAAACATTTGCAAAATTATTTACAGCCAGAACATTTTTTCAACAAAATTACGTGTTTTTATTCAATTTATGTTAATTTGTGGACAACATATATATATTTTTCAATGAAATTGCGTGTTTTGGTGGTGTCAGAATATTTTTTTCAACGAATTGCGCGTTTTTATTTAAAAATTATGTTAATTTGTGGTCAACATACATATATTCCCGTCAAAAGTATAAGATTTTTTGAATTTTGTTTATCGAAATGATTGTGGTAGTAGATTTTTTCAATGAAATTGCTATTTCTTTTAATTTTGAGCGATGCATTTTATAAAAAGTGTAAAACATTTGCAAAATTATGCATAGTTTATGTAACATGATGTCGATTTTTGTAAAAATTTATGTGAGATGGCGTGTAATTGCGTGATTTTTGTTCAATTTTCGTGGTGTGTTTAGTAAAAATGTCGTTTTTTGTATAATTTCAAGTGACATGATGACAGTTTTTGTATAATTTATATGACATGATGTCGATTTTTGTGAAAATTTATGTGAGATGGCTTGTAATTGTGTGATTTTTGTTCAATTTTCGTCGTGTGTTTAGTAAAAATGTCGTTTTTTATATAATTTCAAGTGACATGATGACAGTTTTTGTATAATTTATATGACATGATGTCGATTTTTGTGAAAATTTATGTGAGATGCTGTATGACCATCTAGTAATTTTGTTGGCAGTACCTCTGCGGCAACTAAACTCCCCTAATGCAAACTGACACTTTTTCTGCTAGGTTAGGTTGTTTTCAGTTTAAGGTTATATTTTCTGAATAGGTACATTGTTGCCGGATCTCTCTCTCTAGTCTCGACATCAACTCGTGTTCTTTTAGATCTGGTCTGTCCTTTTTAAACTGTAACTAGCATCGTTTAATGGAAATTTTTTGCTGTGATCGCTGGTTCGACTCCAGCCATGGGACATCGCAGGAAGCTTTTTTAAAATTAAAATAACGGACAAATATTTGTTAAGTCACTCATATATTAGCGCTAAAACATTCCAAAAATAATATGAACATAATACAATTGAAAACAAAATTTAGGTTATAACAAAAATAAATTTTCATAGATCTTTTAAAGTACATCAACACAAACTGCAGTAGCTTTGCAAGAAAATAATATAAGCAGCGACTCCAACACGTATTAAAAGACAACGAAATTCAAAATAATAAATAAGTATAACTACTTATTTATTGTTTCATACAATTCAGCTTAAGTAGTTTCTGAATCGGATGATTTCTTAACACCAAAAACAGGGTAAATCTTGTCTGTTTATCTATAGATAGATAGATATTTATTGGTGCTAATATGCAACAAGTGCACTTACGTAAGTAAAAAAAAGATTACAATAAAATTAAAACTAATAAGAATCATCGGTTCAAATTCAAACGTCATTCAAGAAGGACACGAAGTTGGCGACCAATCAGAGCCCGGCATTCCAGGTCCGCGTTGTGCCATCTAGCGAACTCAAATATGCGACCGGTTAAGCCATTTGAGGATGACGAAATAGAAAGTTCTACAGAGTCGGTGATATCATAGCAAATTCCATTGTCTGTGCTGCAAAAACCATTGCGAATAATTACACATTTTATGTTGAAAATTGAAAATAACCGCCGCGTAATTATGATCTCGCTATATAAAATAAGTAATTTATTTTTGAGTATATTTTTAAACTATTTCAGGACTATATTCGCAGAATCCCAAGTGCAAACTTTCACTGGCTGTTTTGTAATACCGGGCCTAACGATAAAAATAAAATAATTAATTATGACGAAATCGCGGGCGAAGTCAATTTTTTAAAAATTGCATATACCTTTAATCACATCAAGCTACACATTTCAGTTCTTAAAATTTAAATTTTCGAAAAAATAAGTTGTTTAAAATTCGAGCGGCGTGACTGTAGAGCTGCGAAATGGCGTTTCCTTCAAACCCTTTAAATCCCGTAGCGCTCCGTGGTCTAGCGGCATCGATCGATGTGAGCCCAATGTGTATGCAAACGTAGAGGGTTCGAATCCCACTGGGGGTCCGACGCAAATAGCTTTTTTTAAATTTAAATATTTCCGCGAGTGAATGCAAGACAGAGACAGCAGCTTCGAAGAGCGAGATAGATCCACCAGTTTGAATTTCAAATATTTCCGCGAAAATTCAAAATTAAAAACAACCGCCGTGAGAAGTGCGCGCGCACCAAGATGGCTGCTGACACCCGGGAAGTTTAAAATTCAAATAATGGAACTTAGAAAAAAAATCGGAAAAAATTCAAATTTCAAATATTCCCGCCAGAAATCCAAGATGGCCGCCGAAGTCCGACGCGTAATTCCAGAAGCAAATTAAAAAATCTGGTGTGATACACTCACACAACTTCCTTTTACAGTGTTCTTATAATTAGTCAAAAATTTCATTTTTAATTTTTAGCCATTTGTCAAAAATTTTCAAAAATTACAAATACTACAAAAACGGTACAAAATAGAGTGTTAGTTGAAGAGACAAATTTTCTCTAGAATTTTAAGGTGAATTCAAAAATGTAATAATATACCGGGTGTTTTATTTAAAATGGGAGTTAATAAAAAAAATAGCAAAAAAAACAAAAGAAACCCACTTTAGAAGTATTCAACTGGAAAATCACCTATTTCACATCAATACACATTAAAAATGTAGTAAAAATGTAAAGTTTAAAAAAATCGTTAGAGCCGTTTTTGATAAAATCGAAAAAAACTGAAAAATCACAAGAGTAAACACCTACTTCCGGTTATGCGATTTTCTTCAAAAGCTTGCTGTCTCATCTACATAGTACACAAAACTTATATATGAAGTTTCAATGCCATACCTCTTTTCGTTTTTGAGATATTCTGTTCACAGACACACACACACACAGACACACACACAGACCAATGAAAAAAAATATGTTTTTTGGGATCAGGGGACTCTAAAACGTGAAGATCCGTTGAAAACTCAATTTCGAATTTTGGGGTGAATCCAATACTTCCTTTATAGTAAAAGGAAGTAAAAAAATCTAATGCGTAATTTAATCAGTAGCACATATGTAAATTAATTAGATCAAACCGCGAAATTAATTAGATCAAACCGCGAAATTAATTAGGTCAATCCGCGAAATTAATTAGGTCAATCCGCGAATAAAACCGCGAAATCCGCGAATTAAACCGCGAAAACCGCGAATTAAACCGCGAATTAAACCGCGAATCCGCGAATCAATTAAAAGTGGAGGGGATAGCTAGCCTTGTTCTACTGGCGATGAAGCCAAATAAGTAACTAAAAGGGTTTAACATACGGGCACGCTGCCCTAAAGCCTAGGTGGCTAATTAAAATACAAAATGACCTGACAAATCTTCCAAATGTATTCGTTTTAAATATTTCTTTATTGTAATTGATTACACTGCCTCATGTGTCATAACAATATATAACATCTAAAATTTTAAATAGTGGAACATGTGTTGACGTTTTCCATTTAAAAGAAATCGCTAGGCAACCAAGTAGAAGTTACTTTTAGTTCATAGTAAGGTGTAATGTCAAGTAATGTCAAATTGTCTTTTTCAGGACTAGGACAAATCGTTTCTTTTCACTCTAAACTACTTTAGGAAAGGACAAATACGTCAAATTGATAACAAGGCGCCCTAGTTCATAGGAAGTAAAAATACTTCTAATACTAGAAACTAAAAGTGTTGCAATACCTTTTTGTAGCAGTGAGAAAAACTTTAACTACAATGACCGACTTTGGTATTAAAAGTAATTACTTTTAAGAAAGATGTATGTTGTGCCCGCGTCTCTGTGTCCTTGCGTTTCTGTGTGAGTCATGTATTGGGCGAGAAAAATCAAAATTTAATTGTTTTCAAGATGGCGGCTGTTTGGCAGAAAGTGGGGGCACGGCTTTTTGGTTTTACACTTGTCTAATGAACCTAAATCACTGAGCAAGAGGAATCGCCGCAGCCAATTTTTTTAAGATGACGAGGTGTTTTCCGACAGTTTTACTGTATCTACTAAAACACAAATGCGGCAGGTAAAAAATATTAGCTTCCGCCGAAAGTTAATAAAAATAGCCTTCCGCTGGTTGAAAATTGTTTCCTAAAACTTGGGCGTAAAAGCCGACTTTCTATACAGTGAGTAGAAAATCTTTTTTAAGACGCGAAAGCACCGAAGACTACATAAATATTGGATGTTGCAAGGTACAAGGATTGAATATAAAAGAAAAAGAAATATTCGATGAGCTGTTAAGATACAAAATTGACATAACAAAGAACCCTTTTAAGCGTTGAGGTTTGGAACCTGCTTGTTTATTTTGAAGGTCGGGTTCTATGATCTCTATCAGTTTGTTGTTTATGATAGTAACAATCACTTTATTTATCGTATTAAGAAGAGCGATCGACTCTTCTTAATATGATAAATGATAACTAAAGTTCGTCTGCTTTTCGAAGTTTTAACTGGCCCTCTTAATTTCTCCGACACTGTATTCATTTGTGGACAACCTTAGATGTTGGTGTGTAGCTCGTTGGTTAGGTTGTCTGTCCATTAGTTGTAGTGTTAGCTACTCCGTATTCTTGTCTCAATCTTCCTAGCTGTTAGTTGTGCTCTGTATTCTTCCTTTATCCTTTTTTCGTGTTTTAATCTTAGATAATGTGTCATAAAATATCCAGTCCTTTGTATCTTCTTTTTAGCCCAGTTGTTCTTTGTATGTTTTAATGAGCGCTTCTGGTATGTTCTGCCAACTTCCTAAAACGTTAATAAATGATTAAACTATTGTGTCTAAGTCTGGTGTAGGATCTGCCAACGGTGGGCTATCTATGGACATGCCTCGAGTTAAAAAAAAACGACCGCCCGTAATTTCTCACAGACAGGCGGTTTAGGCCAGGCAAAGTAGATTTCTGCCTTCCAAAAACGGGTGGAGTTCTGGAAACTGTTTTAATCACTCAAGCAGGGCTCTGATATGAATAATCTGAGTTTGCCCCGATTTCCGAATGGAGCTTCAGCCGTGATGTTAAAAAAACCTCGACATTTTCGGACTTTTTTCGGTTTTTCTTCGTCTTCATAGGTTCATTGTTAGTGAAATGCAACAATGCATGGCGCTTTTTTTGCATCTTCTGAATGTATACCTTGATCGGCAATCTGGAAAAAAATTTCCCTGACATAAACAATTCAAACATACCTTTAATTCTTTATCCCTGTTAAATTAGAGTCTAATTTTGGAAATGATTCACAGTTTGGAAGAAAATGGCCTTGGTTGCAATGTGCACATAAGCACTCACAGTGTTAAATGTTTTTGCTGAACAATGGGTAGTTTGAACGTGATTAAACTTGATTGAAAGGGCATTATCATTTAATTTTGATAGCGATCGATTCTAAAGTATTTTGCCTGTTTTGTAAAAATTCCAATAGTGATTTTAACGACGGAAATCTTTCATCTCCATCCTTTTCACTACTCAGTTTACCTTCCCAATTTTTGTTTGTCAAAAAATCGAGTTTTTCAGTAACAATTGGGATTCAAATTGCATCCCAGGATTGTACTGGTTGACCTTAATGAAATAAGGCATTGCATGGGAATTTCTGTGATGTAAATTATTTGCCTCGCCTACAGTGGCAGTGGCCCGGTAAGTTCTGTATTCGCTTATTAAATATCTCGATATCTTCTACTTCATTTGAGTATAGACTGATAGCACTGCAACCTCAGTCCCCACTCTCAGTTATCAGTGATCAGACTCGATTTAAGAGCTTTGAAAAACTAACAAACATTTTTTAATTTTTATAACCGAAAAACGTTTTAAAAATGCAAGGAGCTGAACAGGTCCGATGTGATTTGCTTCAGAAAAAGTATTTTGATGTCCTCAATAATAATGTCGCCATTCAGTTTGTGAACGCTATTTTTGTTACTAAAAGAGGATTTAAATGATAGCATGAGTGTTCCAGATTTGACAAGTTTATTCCTACAGAAATATAGTGTTCTCGAAAGCAATTTTGGCGAGATTATTACTGCATTGGTTTTATTCGTGACTCTCCTGTACCATTAACCACAATAGAAAGATCATTTAGCAAGTTGAAAGCAATAAAATATTATTTAAGAAATTCTACAAGCCAAGATAGGCTACATGACCGTTCAGCTTTGTCAATTGAGCAAAAAGCATCGTGTACAATAGGGAACCTGTTGTAAAAATCTGGTGAAACAATGTGCTGTTAGTAAGATGAGAAAGATACATTTTTTATTTCTGATCAATTTCTTTTTACGGCGTTTTACGTATATTAATGATACAAATAAATACTAAGTAGGTATTTGTTACCTAATCTGACGTGGGTTCTTAGGGTTTTACGTGAATATTATTTTATTTTACTAGGGTTAGCTAGGTAGATATTTCCATCCATCCATCAGTTTTCTTGGTTTTGGTGCTTATACCAACTTGAAGATTGTATTTAGTTTTATATTTTTAATTGATATTTTGTTAGATATGTTAGTTATAAAATGTGTTAAATGTTAGGCATTTACTACTCTATTTCTGTTGGTTATAACATGATGTTATTTTATTTTTTATTTAAAGTTTACTGTGTATACTATAAGTATAAATATACAATTCATTAAGTATATAAAGCTTTTTACAAGGGGGGGGGGGGGGGGAGCATTTAAATATTTGCTTAGGGGCCCAAGGTGCTCTTGCACCGCCACTGCTCGCCTATCATTTGTGGTAAATTTAATACCGCTTGGACATGACTATTGATAATTCTACGTTTGTTGTTATAACGCTCTTGCAATAATTTCAATGCTATCACATAATTTTGATTGGTGGGTAGTTGGAAATGAACATACCAAATCTGCAGATTCGCCTTTTAGCGATAATTTTAAATGTGCAAAATCTGTGAAATCCCTGTTGTTATGAGTTAGTGTATTAAAATTATCGCAAAATGCATTCCACAAGGTAAATTTACCTGCAAAAGTAGGTAAAATTATTTAAGGCAGTCTCACGGATGCAACCTTTTTTAGGAATTTGAAGTATTTGATCCAATTTCGTCATTTGAATTGTGTGTTGACTGAATTTGAATTTCTCATTTTAAGAAAATGTTGTACTTTATCCAATAAATCATGTATGGTCTATATTTTATGTAATCTGTTTTCTGAATTTTGAAGATCGTGTTCAATTAGCGTTGTATTAGCATTAAATTGATTTAAAAACCTTTCAAACAAAGGCAATTGTCCTCAATTGTCTGTGATTAGGTGGTTTAGTTTTTCTGCGAGTTACGCTATGATGATAATTGAAAAAGTGAAAGTGCAGAAAATGAATAACGGTAGAAGTGAAAAGAAAAGGAACGCGGAATGTTGGAATGTGGTGCGATGTTCCCTTGTTTGTTTCGCTTGCACCGCTATATGGCAGATGTGCCATGAATGCTGCTTCGGGGTTGCTTGAGTTGCTGGACCGCTGCTTGCAGATGTGCCTGAATTACACCATCCTCGAAATATGTCTTTGTTGTTTGTTGATAACTTGCTTAATTTTCTCAATTTCCAATGATAGCACACGAAATCTGGGCCAATGTATGATGCTGCACTCTGACAGCTGAATTACGCTTGAATTACAGGGATTGTAGATTGATATGGTTGGTATTACTGTACCAACGGTGAACCAACTCTGCCGTCTGCAAGCAGTCGGATCATAAAATTATTTGAAAGATTCAACAAGGATATCTATAATTAATTTTAAATACGTTTTGTGGTATTTTTACTTCCTTTTACAATAAAGGAAGTACATATTGGATTCACCCAAAAATTCGAAATTGAGTTTTCAACAGATCTTCACGTTTCAGAGTCTCCTGAACCCAAAAAACATGTTTTTGTTCATTGATTTGTCTGTGTGTGTAGCTGTCTGTCTGTCTAACAGAATATCTCAAAAACGAAAAGAGGTATGGCGTTGAAACTTGATATATACGTTTTGTGTACTATCTAGATGCGACAGCAAGCTTTTGCAGAAAATCGCATAACCGGAAGTAAGTGTTTACTCTTGCGATTTTTCAGTTATTTTCGATTTGTTCAAAAACGGCTCTAACGATTTTTTTCAGACTTTACATTTTTATTACATTTTTAATTGTATTGATGTGAGATAGGTGATTTTCCAGTTGAATACCTCTAAAATGGGTTTATTTTTTTTCTATTTTTATAACTCTATTTTAAATAGAACACCACCCGGTAGATTATTACATTTTTGAATTCAGCTTAAAAATTTTAGAAAAAATTTGGTTCTTCAACTAACGCTCTATTTTGTACCCCTTTTGTAGAACTTGTAGTTTTTGAAATTTTTTGACAAATGCCTAACAATAAAAATCAAATGTTTGGCTAACTATAAGATGACCGTAAAAGGAAGTTGTGTGAGTGTATCACACCAGATTTTTTATGTTATAGCATGATTGCTCGATCTACTAAACCAGTGATGACACGTTTTTATATACAATTGTTGTATATGAATTGAAATTGATATATGTATCTAAGTATTTGTTTTGATATCCTTACGATACTAATGAATGTATATTTTTCAATTATTCTTCCTCATTAATGTTACAACTAGAAAATTGAATAAACTTGATTTTTATTTTCGATTGTAAATTTAAATGTGGATGGATGTTATTGAAATTATGACTTCCTTTTACAATAAAGAAAGTATTGGATTCACTCAAAAATTCGAAATTGAGTTTTCAACAGATCTTTACGTTTTCGAGTCCCCTTATCCCAAAAACATATTTTTTTCATTGGTCTGTCTGTCTGTGTGTCTGTGTGTCTGTCTGTGAACAGAATATCTCAAAACTGAAAGAGGTATGGCGTTGAAACTTCATATCTGGCCGCAATAAGTAAATGAACACCCAGTAAACGTTGGCAAATTTGAATGAAATTTTCAGAAAATATGTATTTTATTCGTACTAACAAACGATGAAAATTTCAGCAAGATACAATCAATTGATCAAGTTACCGCAAGGCAAAAAATAAAAAATATTTTTGTTTTAATGTTAACATTATTTACTTAGTTGTCATTATAAAGCGTACTTGAAAGTTTAGTTAGTCTTGTTAGAGTGTAAAAAGATGCCTCCTGTTCGGCAACGTGCGAATTTTCATCAATTATCTGAGTTCGAACGTGGTAGAATAATCGGTCTACGGGAAGCTGAGCTTATCCATTCGTGATATTGCTGGTCGTGTAGGACCTAGTGTTGCTACAATCTCCCTATGCTGAAGAAGATGGACAGAAAATAATGAGGAACGAAGACGTTTACGACCTGGTCGTCCCAGATGCACCACTAATCGTGAAGATCGTGCTCTTCGGCTTGTGGCTTTTCGGGACCGTTTCTCGTCGACCAGGAAAATTGGTGATAGATGGAGAGGTTTAATTAACCAACAAATCTCCATACGATCTGTTTATCGAAGAATTATATCTTTTAAGCTTAGGTCCATTTCTTTGTGTACCTCTAACTAAGCGTCATAAAACTGCACGGCTAGAGTGGTGTAATGAAAGGTTGCAATGGAATGAGGAATGGAATCGAGTAGTTTTTAGTGACTAATCTCGATTCTGTTTATGGGCCCATGGTGGTTGCAGAATGGTCAGCAAACGTGCTGGAGAAAGGAGAGACATGAAGTTTTCTGTAGAACGACATACCGCTCTTACTCAAGGTGTGATGGTATGGAGGCTATTTGCCATGGAAGTAGATCTCTAGTAATTATTTGAGGAACGCTAAATGCAATTGGTTACAATCACTAACGTGCTGGAACCAGTGTTAAATCCATATCTTCAGCAACTAGTAAATCCCTTTTTTCAGCAAGATAATGCGCGGCCACATACCGCTAGGGCTACTACAGAGTTTCTGGAAAATGCTAATGTTGATCGTCTTCCATGCCTTCTCTTTCGCCAGACTTATCACCAATCGAACACGTGTGGGATATGCTAGGACGCAGGATCAATGATTTACAACCACCCCCAAACAGTCTAGATACTCTAAATGTTCTCCAACAACGGATTTTAGAAGCTTGGATTCGTTACCACAAGCTGCTATTGATTATTGATTCGCTTATTTCAAGTATGTCTAATAGACTGGCTGAATGTGTAAGAAACGCAGGAGGATCAACGCATTATTAGTGTTTCAAAATTGTTACAATAATTGGATCTTGCTGTAATTTTCATCGTTTCTTAGTACGAATAAAATACATCTTTTCTGAAAATGTCATTCAAATTTGCCAACGTTTACTGGGTGTTCATTTACTTATGGCGGCCAGTATATATAAGTTTTGTGTACTATGTAGATGCGACAGCAAGATTTTGAAGAAAATCGCATAACCGGAAGTAGGTGTTTACTCTTGTGATTTTTCAGTTTTTTTCGATTTTTTCAAAAACGGCTCTAACGATTTTTATTAAATTTTTAATGTGTATTGATGTGACATAGGTGAATTTCCAGTTGAATATTTCTAAAATGGATTTCATTTGTTTTTTTATTAATTCCTATTTTAAATAGAACACCCGGATATTATTACATTTTTGAATTCAGCTTAAAATTCTAGAGAAAATTTTTCTCTTAAACTAACACTCTATTTTGTACCGTTTTTGTAAAATTTGTAATTTTTGAAAATTTTTGACAAATACTTAAAAATTTTTGGCTAATTATAAGATCACTGTAAAAGGAAGTTGTGTGCGTGTATCACACCAGATTTTTGAATATTGAATTAATTGCGTTAATTTCTGCACTCATTAGTACGTCATCGACAGTCTTGAAAAAATAGATTTTTCAATATCCATTAGTACTAAATTCGCAATATGCGTGATACTTATAAGAGACTTATAACGACTCTCAATTTAAGGTTATAAATTGTGTTATTGTATCAAAAGTAAGTATTTTCAATGACAAATTAATAAAAGTAGATCCAAAGAAATAGAAAACGTGTTCCTTTAGAAGACCAAGAGTTTTTAACTCTATATATACCTTTATTAATGATGTTTGACAAGATTTTGATAGACACATGGACAAAATTTATATAACTTAGGTAGTTCATAAATTAGTGCAGGTGTTCCATCATGACAAATTAATTTGTAATAATTATTAATCATAAATATTTATAATTTTATTGTCGAATAATTATGTTATAAGTTTATTATTATAATTTTGTTTGTTTTGGATGTTTATGTTTTATTTCAAGTCCGCATGGGCGCCGTTAGAAAACTTCCCAAGGAGGGGCAATATTTTTTCGATATTGAGATAAGACAATTAAATTCACAGAGGGTCTAAAAAGGAACACTTGATGAGTACGAATTCCGGAAAAAAAGTCAAAGGCAAAAAAGTCGCGGAATTAAAGCCCCAGAAAAAGTCATCCGGAATAAAAGTCCCCGGAAGAAAAAAATAAGTACATATTCCAATAACAATATTTTATTTTATTATAATATACCATCTATAATTTACATACTACATACAATACTGTAAGTAATATAATTAAGAAAACAATTATTCATCTAAATTTATTCTTGGGCGAATATTGCGGCTTATGGCCCTTAAAAAATCGTGAATATTTCGGGTCCCTTGGGCGTAGTCCTGGCACAGAGATTGTAACCTGGCTTATAAATACTCATATTGCCGAAGCATTTTCCTAGTAGTTGGTATACCAGCTTCATTTTGCAATATCTTTGTAGTATCCACGGCCAGTTCTGGCCTCATTTTGCTTATGAGATGCAAAATATCGTCTTTCTCTAACAAATAGTTTAAAGCTATACTGCCAACAGACAGACCGAAAGACAGACAAGCGGAATTGAAAAAAACATGTTTTTTATCATCTAGGGACCCTGAAACGTGAAGATCTGAAGAAATCTCGGAGGGCGCGTTTTCATGATTACAATACTCCCTTGGTCTTTTAGTCGAGGGAAGTAAAATGTAAGAGATTTTTAAAATAATAAACACGGCGACGACCTTTCTTATGTGTTTCGACAACTTTTTCTTCAGTGGTTTTGTTTTCGGTGACGTTTTTCCGAGTGACTTTCTTTCCGAGAGATTTTTTCCGGCGACTTTCTTTCCAGTGACTTTTTTCCGAGTGATTTTTTTCGAGCGACTTTCTTTCCGGTAAAATTTTTTCCGAGTGATTTTTTTCCGGGGCTTTAATTCTGTGACTTTTTTCTGCTACCCAATGCTATTAGATTTTAAATATTATAAAAATAAACTGCTACAAGGTTTGGAAAAAATACCTGTATCACCAATACGTTTTGTGTATCGAAATCAAAAATAGGTAAATACATAAAAATACGTATAAAATAAACAAAATATATATGTATTTGCACAAATGTAAAAATTACAAAAATGCGTATGTAATACCTAACACAAATGTTTTATAAATAATAAATCACCAACTCTTTAGCTTTGAGCAAAACAAATACCTAATAATACTAACATTATTACTACCTACTAATATATAATAATTAATAATAATAAATATTCATGAAACAGAAAAAATATTGCAGTTTCAAGTTTTAAAAAAGTATTCTCAGTCTCGGTCACCAATTTTATTTTTTTTTCTTTCCAAACCAGATTATTTTAAAATACAAAAGCAAATAAACCCGTCATAAACAGTTGCGTTGCTTTAATTTATTTATTTATTTAAAGTACCAGTGTAACGAGCACAGGCCCAGTTCTAACACTTGGCATCTCGTATAAATAACTGTACATACAAAACCATTCTATATCAATAGAACTAAAAACTAAATTACGAAATACATACTAAATTAAAGATTACAAAATTATAAATTACAAATTACCAATCAAATATTACAAATTACAAGTTACAAGCAACCCATCATCTACTCGTACTTTTTATCGTAAATTTCATTAACCTGTTTTCTAAAATTACCTATGGAAGTGTCAGAAATGCTTAAATTTGATTCTAAAAGAAGGGAGTTAGTGATAGATAATACTATGATAAAGGAAGAGTTCATTCTAATGTTCGTTCTGCAAAATGGTATATAAAATGCTTTACGAGGTCTGCATCTAACAGCTGGAGTGTAAAGTTTAACGAACGACAGTAACATGGGATAGCCAATTTTATTGTTGACCAATTTGTGTATAAACAACACTGCTGATATTTCCCTCCTCTCATTTAATTTGAAAACTTGCACCTCACGTCTAATATTCTGATACTCGTCATATGCAGGGTAACGATTGTATATTTTATAATAAAGTGGGTACTTAAGATATTTGTTCTAAACAGTTTAAATTTTTTATTGATGTAAATTAGTACTGGGAGTCCATATCTTATTAGCAAATTCTAGTTTTGGCCTAACTATAGAATTATAAAGTAACTTAATCGATTTAATATTTTTAAATTCAATGGTGTTACCTATCAAAAAACCTAGATTTCGCAAAGAACTTTTTACAGTGCTGTCCACATGGTCATCCCATTTGAGGCGTGAATTAAAAACCACTTCCAAGTCTTTGCAATTTTGAACACGTTTCAAATCTGTATGATTGATTATGTAGTTAGTGCATATATAATTAGTTTTCAAAGAAAATGTCACAATTTTACATTTACTGACGTTAAATAGCAAATCGTTGGTTTGGCTCCAATTAACAACGGTATCAAGATCTTTTTGCAGTAATTCGCAATCTTGTTTGCTTTCAATTTCTCTAAATATTTTGAGATCATTAGCAAATAGTAAAACTTGTGAGGAGTTAATAAGGGCAGGCAAGTCATTTATGAACACAAGAAACAATAATGGTCCCAAGTTACTGCCTTGCCGTACTCCTGACGGAATTCTTTCGATGCGGTTCCATTTAACTGAACATATTGGTATCTGTTTGGTAAATAAGAACTGAAAAAATTTATCATGTTTATGTGGCAGCCGAATGCATACAGTTTCTGTAGAAGTATGTCGTGTTTGACCTTGTCGAAAGCCTTGGCGAAATCAGTGTCATAAGATTCGTATCCACTGAGCGACCTTTCATAAAACCATGTTGGTACACTGATATCCAGTTTTTTAAATAATAGGATAGTTTTTGATACATAATCTGCTCAAAGATTTTAGCCGGAACTGATAATATAGACACAGGTCTATAATTTTCAATATCAGATTTGCATCCAGATTTATGTATTGGTTTTACTTTTGAAATTTTCCACTTATCAGAAAAGGTGCGCGTTTTTAAAGCCAAATTAAAGAGTATACACAAACAATTTTTAAACCATTCATGACATGCTTTATATATGTAAGTAGGTATTAAATCAGGACCAGCGGATTTTTTTCCTTTTAATCGCTCGAGTGCTTTATCGACATCTTCCATATCAACTGCATGCATCTCAAACATATTCGTAACACTGCAACTGGATTCAGACACTATTTTCTGCGTATCATAACTTGAGTTATGATTATAAACTGAGGAAAAATATTTGGCAAAGAATCCAACAGTATCTGCGGTACCTGATGATTCCTTTTTCTGGTAGTAATAATTTTGCTGAACATTTACATCTTTCTTTTTATTGTTAACGTAATTCCAAAAGTTGTTGATATTATCACTAATTTGTAATTCCAAGGACTCAATATAGTTTTTATACGCTATAGAAATATTTTTTTTGACATAATTGCCTCAATCGTTTAAATTCTTGCAAATGGTAATCAGATGTATTCCTGTTTTTATGAAAGTATTTTTTTAAGTCGTTTATAATTTCTCGAGTAAACC